>JAJHUR010130307.1:6901-23306 GCA_027495735.1 Lutjanus campechanus | reverse complement strand
AAATATTCTTTCCCTTCTTCCTTCTGGGGACCCTCTACAATCCACTCAAGGACCACTGTTGGCCCCAGCCCCCAGTTTGAAAACCACAACACAAAGCAATGAGAAGGCGAGGATATAATCTGAAAATTACTTGTGATGGATGACGCCCAAACCGCTCTTATTCATCAGTTCCTTAACGGCTTCCCAACAAACCAGCTTGTTTGACGCAACTGAGGCCGTAAATTAGGATTTTATTGCATCTGAAATTATTTAGTCTTAAACTGAAATTGAATCCATCACCTAATAATTCACACATGATTTGGCATGAAGAAACCACCTGCCACTGTATTTACAAGCTGATACAAGAATAGCTTACGTCTGTATAACGTCAGACCAAACAGCATTATATATAACAGCAGATGAGACAGATGTTCTCATTGTCAGATTGGTGGTGTCAGCCAAAAACATGAAGAACACATGTAGTTAAACTCTTGCATTATTGTCCCATATAGTGTTTGAACTCAAATCATTGTCTGCTGCATGTGTTATTTATCTTAATTGACTTTCAGCCAAACTGGGTTCAGTCCGCTTCTTGTAATATTCTTTTTTCTAACTTGCAGTTCCCTTGAGGCAATTCCAGCTTGTTCCATAAAACTCTGACAGGGCATTTTCTCACACACAGCTCAGTTTGGTATTTTTGTTGTTTTGGAGCTTGTACCACTGCTGCTCAGCACATGTAGGACCAGTTTAAATGTGACTGAGCATTTCTCCCCACTAGATGGTGCTGTAGCCTCTTTCTGCAGCATGTCACATTCATGGACACAAATCCTCAAAGGCATGTTTAGTTTTTTTTTTCACACAAACACACACACACACTCATCACGCACAGATAAATGCATGTATGGAGGGGCATTAGTGGATCCATTATTATTACTCTGAAAATCCAACAGAAAGACGGATGATTGTTCACTCAGGCTGGGAGGAGGGGGGAGGAGGCAGCTGATGTGATTTACTCATCATGCAGCTTCATATGTCTTCCCTGTGAAATGGACAGGGACTCATCGACCTGTCAATGTGTAACAAACTCTCCTGTGGAAATTCATCATGCGCTGCCATGGGGAATTACACTGGCACAGCTAGTCTATCCTGCCTCCCCCTCCTCCTCCTCTTCCACACACGTGCACGCACATTTATATTCCCCCTCTCTCCATCCTCCCTCCATCCTTCCTCTTCTAACTACGCCCCCTGGCTGTTTGTGTCAGTGTTCTTCCAGAAACTGCCTGGTGAAACAAGGGTGGAAAAACCTATAGCCCGTAGCCAACAGATAAAAGAGGGCCTGTGACGTGGTCGCTTACTTGTCTTACGAAGCCTACTGTAGGAGAGGATGAGGTTTAGAGTTCAAAGATGAGTAAGAGCGGAGGATGAGGCTCCTTGTATTTCCGTGCTCTCATTATTGCACAGCAAGTGTCCGCACAGCGTGAAAAAGGACAGTGATGCATATAGAAGGATTCACCTTGCAGGATTACATGTGATCACTGGTGAAGTCCTATTTATAGTAGCTTTAACTTCATATTTTTAGAGCCGGCAAATTTATATATTCATATTTTCACTTTAATAACAAGTCAAGATGTAGAACCCATTTTAGTTCAAAATGTGCTTATATTCCACTTGTGTTATTTAAAGAGACAGTTGAGCCCAAGATCAAAAACACAGTTTTCCTGTGGCTTGTAGTGCTTTTGGTGTGATTTGATATCGGCTGTAGCGATGTCTGCTTTCTCTCCGATATAACAGAACGACAGTAGGTGGTTCTTGGCTCATGTAGCTCCAAACACACACACACAAAATATCTAAACAATAACGTCTCTTTCCAGAAATCATGACCCAGTTACTCAAGATAGCAGTTACACGACAGGACTATTTGCTTTCTCGTGGAAAGAAAGTAGTTCTGATATATATTCTACTGCAGAGAGAAAGTAGTTCCTACATGAAACTGCTCGCGAAAAGGTCTGTGGATTATCTTGAGTAATAATCTGAAAAGAGACATTGCTGTTTAGTTTTTAAAAAGCCGAGTGCCATCTAGTCGCATAACTTTGAAAGAAAGCAGACATCCCTACAGCTGATATCTCCAAAACATGGCAACTCACAACAGAAGAAGGAAGCGTGCATCCACTCATGGACGAGAAGTTACAGCTCAGCTGGGGAGGATTCCATTAATGTTTACATCGCACGCTGTCATTAGCTGCATAAGCCTCTCATCCATGAGTACTGTATACTGCCAGCGCACAGACAAACAAGGCTCTTGGCAGCGGACATATAAGACTCACCAGGCTTTCAAGTGACGTCAATGTAAACCCATTTGTGGCTGTGTGAGATGCACAAGGGTTCTGATGTAACGTAAAGATGGAGAAATCCACACACAGAGGACATGAAGTGGATGAGTGGCTCAAATAAACCAAGGACTTTCACCGAGGTGACGAGGATTCATGTCCCGCATGACATATGTAACAATCTGTGACCATTTCGCTATTTTAATCATGTGTTAAAAGAGGCTTTCTGGCAGAAAACTCTCATACAGTTGCTGAAGGGTACTTTGTGCATTAGTGTGAGGCACTGAGGGGCGTGACAAAGCAGCGCTGGTAGTCGACGAGCTGGGATGAGAATGTGTTTGCGTCTAATATCGCTGTGGATGGATTTACGGTGAAGTTAGGTGAAAGCTTGGTGCACCTCATACAGATGCTAAATTATACCTTGTGCTCTGTATGAGACGCCGAGGAGCAAATGGTATTTGTCGAGCTGGGAATGAAAACAGGTTGGGTTGGTGTGGTTTGGTAGAGAGAAAATTGTTCCTATACATGAAACAGTTCACAGCAAGGTCTGTGGATTATGTTGAGTAACCAGGTCATGATTTCTGTAAAGAGACTTTGATGTTGATTTTTTTTTTCAAATGCATTTTTAGTGCTTCGAGCACCACAAGTCAAATGCTATCTACTTCCATTAATATTCTAGAGAAGGCAACAATTTAGATGTATAAATAGCACTATAGGCAAGAGGAAAGATATGCATTTTTACTGTGGGGTGTCTCTTAAATTGATATTACAGAGAGTAATGGGTTTTACACACAGATGGTAACTGATGAAGATTTTATTTTCTGACAAAAGATTTGACTAAAGACTTTTAAAACAAGGTCAAACATATGAGGGTATAATAGGTAGAAGGAAATCGATACTGAAGTGCCATACCTTGCAGGTTTTTGGTGTTTGGAAAACACTGGATGACAAAATGAAGAGGAGGATAAAAGGAAGAATTAGACAGGCCATCGAGTCCACTGGGACTCACTGACACTCACATCTGCAGTCGGATTTGTTTTGAAGCCCGACTCTGTCAAAATCTTTAAGCTCACAGGATGATTGATCACCATAAGTTTACCCAACAAACAAACTGGCTGTGAGCCCATCAATAGGGCACCATGCGTTCATTTCTCTTAATTCATCTGCGTGACAGACATATACACACTCGGCACAGACCCCATGGATTCCTGCAAGACACCACAAAGGACTGTTGTTCATGACCTGAAATTTGATGATGTTCTCTGTAAGAAAGGACAAGTTGTATTTCCCTAGAAAGCTAAATGTAGATAGTGGATGTAGTACAGAAAATGAAGTCCTTGTTTTATAAGTTATTTATTGAATCTGTTCTCCCTTTTCCTATGATTGTCTGGTGTGGTAACCTGACCATCAGGGATTAAAAAACAAACATCCAAACCACATTGTAAAGGTGGCTGGTAGAGTGACAGGCGTCCCACCGACCCCCTTGACGGCAGTCTTCGATCAGCAGGTTCTCTGAAAGGCCACGTCCATATAGGCCCTTCTCGGTCCGATGTCATGATTATGTCACGGTGTTTGAAAAACCTGGATGCAAACATGAATCACCTCAGAGTAGTAGGCCACAATAACCAAGTATAAATGTCAAAAGTTGGGAAAGTTGGGAGATGTGTGTGTGAGCCATGACCAAATAAACAAAATTAACCTTTTTTCAAAAATATTCTCACACCTGTTTTCTTTAATTTACAGAAAAATACAACCAATCATCTTCTGAAATCAAGTGTCTCTCTTTTGCAACCAATCATATAACTGTGGAAAGCCTGACGATGAAGATGATGATGATGATGCACTCTTAAGATCCACATGTATTTATATTAGCGATGTATTTATTAATACTAGTGATGTTAATTTAGTTTTATCAGCCCAAATTATCATTGTTTTGATTGTAAGGTCAGCCCAGGGCTACTAATATTTTCCAGAGCACAAAACATTCAAGAAATACTGAACATTGATGCGAATACCTTTTGTATTTTCTATCGTCTGTATCTACTGATGGCCCTTGGATTCTAATAAAGTTGAGATGAGTTGAGTGAGCGTGTGCTGGTCTCCCGGTCTGCTCCCATTGGTTAATGAGAACTTTTTACCCACTTTTAAAAAATGACAAACCATTGTGACCCAATTCACAACAGACCATTTTTGCTGCCCTTTCAGCATCACCTCAATGTTTTATTTCCTCTTATTAACAATACAGGACATTTCAGCACAAACGAGACAAAACAAGTGCATAAGTGTACTGCAGATATAAATCTTAAATTTGCAGAATTTCTTCCATAGTCTTTTATTTTGTTTGTGACCCAAATAAAATCTCCTGTGACCCACCAGTGCGTTCCGATCCAGTCTCTGGGAACAACTGTATTAGACACAAACCACCTGCTTCACTATGAGTTTGTAACTCTTCCCTGGGGCTGTAGATTTAAACTGGTTCAAGAGCTACAGGACTCTCTTCACTTGCTAAATCTGCACAGGCAATTTGGGATTTTACAGAGAGTTCTGTGTTTTAGTGTATTCTGAATGTTATACACACAAGAAACATTTCTATTTTTCATGTCTTCCTATTTGGATTCTCTGCACTTGTGCTGCTTTTTTCATCCTTTGTCCCCGAACTGAACTGATTGAAACATAGTTTTTGTTATAATCTTGTTAAAAATTTAAGTGTTATTGATTCCAGCAGTCCCATTATGACATTTTATATTACACTGTGCAAGCAGAGTGCAGCATAAAGCAATCTTTCTCATGGTCACTGGGAAATTCCACGTTCACACTGACACTGTTCTCACCTCAGTATCCGCTTTGCTTCAATAACATTGTTGCTGTGCTTCGCTCAGTATTTCCTAAATACCTGCGTAACAAACTTCAGACCACACCCTGCCTCTGTGGCTTGAACTCAACTCAAATGTGACTGCGAGTTGGGAAAGTTGGAAGACGGAGATAGGGGATTATAAATCATGTTGAGAGGAGGATGTGAGAGGTTGTTTGAGGGGATGGGTTTTATAGCTGCAGATAGTGAGTAGCCCCGCCGGAGAGGGAAGGATAAAGGCCAAACTGAGGGATGACTGGGTTGCCACAGCAAAGTGTTCATGTCTGGCAGACAATGCCGGACTACAGACTGGATGTATGGGACTCAGTTCTTGGCCTACGCCAGCCGCCGGGCTTTGAATCTGATATGAGCATCTCTGTCACCTCCCTTCTTTTCTTGTAGAGCAGACTGAACATGCTGTCAGTTCAGTGGTCCTTCATATCAATTCCAGAGGAAAAATTACTTAAACATGAATATTTCTCAACTGTGGCCCAATTAGGATGAGCAAAAGGTAATCCAGGAGTCACACTCCCGCACACACCAGCAACACACCTACACACATGCAGAGGGGGGCCGAGAACAAAGGTGACTTAAGAAGAAATGAAATATTTATAATGCAAAGCAGGGGGTTGGGAGCGAGGAATCGCCCCGGGCTCACTGAGTGGCTGCACTTCATTTCAAAAGCATCTATTTCCTCTGTAACCCACACGAAAACACAATCACATTCTCGTGAACAGGTGGACAAGCTCGGACGAACACGTCCACCTGTCAGTGACAAAGACGTGTCTCAGCAGGTAATTGGATTCATGATGGGCAGGACAGGTCACTTTACTTGTTCATGAGGCAGAAAATAAGATGGCGAATGTAGAATTACATTTTGCTTAGCAAACGTTGTTACTGGCGGTGGGGGGTGGGCAGGGGGCGGTGTCTTCTGTGCTCACAAAAGTTTTTTTTTTCTCTCAAAACTTGTTCACAAATGTCTTAAAATCTGTGTTAATGAGCACTTCTGCTTTGCAAAGATAATTAATCCACCTGACAGGTGTGCTTCACACTGGTCATAATAAAAGGCCACTCAGTTTGATCAGATACCAAATTTTTTCCCAGGAGGGCAAAGTCATGACCTCTCTGCCTCTGACTGGCTGGTACTCGCTGCCTTCGTTGGATGGGTTAGTTAGGTTTAGGCATGAGGAGTGATCAGAAGGGCTGGCTCCTTCTGATGTTCTCTTATCCAACCAAATTCTTAGTTGCCAGACAGTCGCTGGTGGGACATATGTTACCTTGTGGCGCAGCTGGATTCACGAGAACACAAGATAACATGAAAATCCATCTTGCCAGGCTTCAAGTTAGCTGTTTGTGTCTGCGCCAAAGGTGTTGCAGCCAATCAGGGTCCCAGGAGAGGCTACTGGCAGCTACAGGCCGTGGTTTTAGGCTCCTGAAGAGGTTAGCGTAGATACTGTGATAGCATCAGTTATATCAGAACTGAGTATTTCTTCATTGAAAGAGCAAAGAACAGCACTGAGGGCTTTTCTTGATGGAAAAGATGTATTCGCTCCGACTTCAGAAAGAGTTTGATCTGATTGGTTGAAGTTTGAAGCCTGTGTTGTGCTGTGATGTGACAGACAGATGGTTCATCCAATCACCTGCCAAGTGTTTTTTTTGTGTTTGTTTGTTTGTTTTGAAGTGCCTGCCCTTTTCCAAACAGTTTCTAAGGACAACTTCTCAGATGGTTCTGTGCAACAAACCATGTGTTGTGTCAGGTTAGGACATACGCAGACTTGATGTATTTTATTTTTGAGTGACTGAACATTTACTGGCTACAAACTAATTAACACCATGTCAGAGAACCAACACAAAGTGTTACATCGGCCCCCAGCCTGGGGACAGAGGAGCTGAGTGGATAAAGTTTATTTTTGAGGACAGTTTTTGAGGACAGCTTGTGTTTGGGTTTTACTCCATCAGACTGCTTTCTCAACGAGGGCTGGCCTGTAGCTCAATGATAGAACAATATCGTCTGTCTGTGACCCAACTTCAAACTCAAGTTTTGCGTGTGTTATGTGTATATAATAATAATAACAAAATTGTAAATTTACTGCACTGTCATGCCCTGAGAGTAACAATATAGCTATGTGAGAAAAATAAGAGGTTAAACTACAGGAATTTGATTATTTGACAACTCATCACATCCCAGTCTCCTGATTAAAGCCATGTTTTCCTTGTTTCTAGTTTTCAGTTAGTATTTCCTGTTTTATTTTGGTCTCTCAGTTATACATGCCAGCCTTAATTCTTATGTTTTCCTCGCAGTATAGACTTTGTTTCATTGTACTTTACTCAGCGCTTGTCTACTGTCTCTGAATACCATTGCTTCTCTGGACTGACAACCTGTGAACCAAACCTTTTTTATTGTATCTGCCCTCTGAGTCCTGCTTTTGAGTCTTTTGTCTGTTGGCTTTTTGTTTTATTTTTAAATTGTCCGATTCAAATTTGCATAACCCTCCTCAGGACATGAATCAAAGTGAACCCTCCCTTGGACTAAAATTAAAAAAGCATGACCCTCCCCTTGTTGTCCTCCAGTGGACCCCTCCCATAATTTTTTTTTTCAACTCATGAATAGTGGGAGCAAAAACAAGTGTTGCATTCATATTCTTGTTGAGTGTCCTTTGAACATTATTAAGTATTGCATCAGGCCATCCACACATCACCGGCGGCAGAGTCTCTTTGAGCTGGGGTGAGCCATGTTTTCCGCATGAAGAAAGCTAAGATGCTGAGCCTTTTGGCAGCGCTATCTTCGCAGGTCTCGCCGGACTGCTCAAAGATCAATCAGCTTCAGCTCTGACCTCGTTTATCGGTGACCTTCCAATACACCAACCAATGAGATGGCAGCTATCTACGACACAATCTGAAAATGACCTGTGATGGATGATGCCTTAACATTTCTTCATCATCAGTTCCTAAATCGCTTCCTTCTATTTTTTTTTTTCCTTTGCACCTTTTATGTCTCTCTTCTCTTCTCACTGTAGAACAAAACAGTGAGACACAAAGGATGTCATATAGCAGTCTGATGAGAACAAAGGATAAAAAAATAAAATAAAGTGCAACCATCAAGACTTGGGCAGCCCTTTTTCTGAGGATGTGTGGGAGGCAATACTAAAATAATTGCACAAATCATCCCCATGCTGCAGACAAAGTCTTATCCAATTTAAAAATCAATCACTCCCACCTTTCTAAAACTAAGCAGGAAAGAATAAAGGGTGGCTCCAGCAGCTCTGTTTCATATTCTTTGGGTTTGCTCCAGCCTTGGTGTTTTTGGAAGGCAGTGTTTGGATCTCTAAGTGAAGCATATGGTATCACCATCACTTGATGTACAACCTATTACCACCCTGTTTGGCATCGATGCAAAGTGGTCATCTAATATGCACAATGTGATCACATTCACTACACTTTTGTTGAACTGGAAAAGGTCTAGACCTCCTTGTCAGGCCAGATGGTTGGAAGATGTCCTGTTTCACTTGAAGTTGGTTAAAATAAAATACACCCTGGAGGGTTATTTTGATTACATGAAGGATATAAATATTAGAAAATATGTTACACCTTTGGATTAGTATAGTCTTCTTTGTCTGCAATAGGTTTTTTAATGTAGGTGTAGCTCTTTTTGAATTGAAGTGTACTGAATACAGTATTGTGCAAGTTCACACTGCACAAGAGCTATAGCTCGAAGTTATGCTCAGAGAGATTAAAATAAACTAATTCATGTTCATTTCATCTGTTTTTTAAAAAACATAATTTTAAATAGTAGCTTCTCCTTCCAGGGATGCTGGTATCTATATAATACCATCATATTGTGCGATACTCAGTTTTGAAAAAAAATAATTTTAATGGCCACTTTGGCCTGGATAAGTTGTTTGAATTTGCTTTGAATGTTTTATACTACATCAGAAAGCACCAACGTACTCTAACTGGGGACATGGAAATTCCAACTTTCCAGTTTAAATTGAACACACCATAATGCATGAGAGCTGCAAGGGGAAGAAGAGGGAACAAGATCAAGGAGACAAGATCAAGGAGACAAGTGGATCTATCAGTTTGTTTCTCACTGAAACAGAGACTCCAGTCTGCAGTGTAGATTATACACTTCATGCTGGATGATCAAATAAAGTTTTTATATCACTTCGACACTTTGGTCCATGTTTGCACAGTTTCTCTCTGCTACACGTTTGCATCACACTTTTTTTATTAGCTGACAACATGAGTCTCGTTATCTCTCTCAGAAGTGAATGATGCTCACGTCATTTGGTTGCAAACTAATTTGTTCAGTTCACTGCTCACCAAAGACACAAGTGCATGAATATGATCTTTTAGCTTGTTCATGCACAACAATGACTGTATAATGTTTGTCTACTTGTTAAATTGTCTTAAAAAATTATTATTTTTTGCAACCACAAGATAATACTGGAGGGTTGGTTGGGGGGTTATGACAAAAATATTGGAACCAGTTTTGCTGCACATTTCAGCAAGATCACACAAACTCTAGCTGAAAATGGAGGTTGCACCTCAACGATGGGATTCTCCGCAGAGTGCTAAACAGAAAATCCAGTTAGTGAGTGAGTGTTTTGTCCTTCTTGACTTGAAGACTTGAGATGTGCTACCTTGTCATGTTTTTTTGGAATATGCACACTCAAAGTGTGTTACCCAACTTGCAGTTCTCAACATGGGTGATGAATGGTTTCCAGGCTTTGTGGATCAGTATGTGCCTTCTCTACATCTAACCTTCTCTAACTACAAAAATTGCATTCACTAACTCCAGTGAAGATATGGATTTAGATTAGTTTATTTTTTAGTTTATTTATTGATGTAGGAGGGACCCACTGAGCAAAGATAAGTCCAAAAGACGTCTTATGGACATCTTATCCTATGCTGAAGAAACACTCTTTAAGAAGCCAGAATTAGAATTTAATTACATCTTTTTATGACATCTTCTGTACATCCTATGTTGACATTTACAGGAGTATTAGTCCTGTATTACTCCCACACACCCACTATATCCTAAGCAATAAATATGTTGTTAATGAATTATTTGTTAAACCACAGATAGAGAAGGCAGTTTATCAATCATGTTGATTTCCTGCACTTTTTTTGCGCATCCACAGACATCACAAAAATCTCTTGGCCAGACGTTCAAATATTGAACTGCATGCCAACATCCAAGACGGGCTGCAGTTTGACATCCAGATATTGACAGACTGACTGACGCAATATAGACATGATCTGCACGTCTGGCAGACGTCTCATGTTTGCTGGGATGGATTAAGTGTCCGGAGGGAGAAATGAAGGCTGAAAGCATGGAGGGATAGTGGGTGAGAGTTGTGTGACAGGGGTGAGGGTTGAGCAGTGAAGGATGGGGGACTAAAGGGTGAGGGATGGAGAGATCCTGGGAGAAATCAGGGTTGTGGATGGTGGATGGATGGAGGAGTATGATGATAGACTGATGCCAACTGTTAGAGGAAAGACAGGTGAGAACCAGGGGAGTCGAGACTCTGAGTCCTTGAACGGAGGAGTCTTTTCGTGAGCTGTAAAGGGGTTTTGGGGGGAGGGATGTGAAAACTGAGGAGGAGGAAATGGGGGAAGAGAACAGATAAAGTATACTTAAGTACTTTTTGTGTGGAAAAGTGTTTTTTTGTGTTAAACCAAAATACATCATTCATTAACTGTTCTTTCCTTGACACAATTTGTTTTATTTTTAAAATTTCTTGGAGGCCTCCTGCCGTTTACTGGTGATGTAAACCTACTGAACGCTCTGTCTGTGCACTTTGCTTTGTGCACCAGTTTACAGCGCACACAGCTCATATCACTGATCGTGTGTAGGCAGCCTAACTTTATGTGCTTTTTTATGATGAAAAAAAGAGAAACAGTAAAAAGAGACAGAAAACAGAGCACACAAGAGGGCAGCAGACGATAAAAACAAGCATAAAGACGACTTCTGGGAACAGTTTAGTCAAACTAATGTGATGTTCTTGACAATAGTTATGATGTTTATTCATGTCATGTGTCATAGACATGCAAGTACTCAGCCCATGTGGACTTGTAAGGCACTAAAAAATACTGTAGCAGTGGTGAAACGTTTGTCAGACAGGAGCATAATTTATATTGTATAATGAGCAATAAAACAATGAAATGGATTTTGTCTTGAAGCTCACCTAAATCTCACAACAGTCTTTTTCCTTCAGGGAACAGTGAACCTGACACACCAGATGGGCTGTTACACAACCATCTGAGAAGTCATCCTCAGTAAGTGTTCGGAAAAAGGCAGACACTTTAAGCTTTCACTTTTACTTGGCAGGTGATTTACAATCTGTTTATCATGGAGTAACTTCAAACACAGCCAAAACTTGCAATCTGAGGAACTTTCTTCTGTTCAGTCTTTGCTCCACTTTCAATTTAGAAGTACTCTACAGTTCTGATATAAGTGATGCTTCAACAGCATCTACGCTAACCTCTTTAGAAGCTACGATTGTTGTTTTTGAATGAGTTGCTTTTTGTGATTGTCACACCTAAACCACACCCAGAGCGAGAAGGGGTCTTTCTGCAGTATCGTAGAAAACACGACACCCTCCCTGACATCCAAGATTAAAACTAACCAGGTAGTTTTGTTGCCTAAACCAAACTGCAACCACTACAAAGGTGTGTCATGTAGTAGATGTGTTGTAGTGTAGGCACAAAACTTGAAGCCTGGCAAGATGGATTCTTGCAACATTACACTAAACCTCTCGATTTCTACAGACGGAGGTGGACTAATCATCAGGCAAACGTCAGCAATTGCTTTGAGCCCAAAGCTACCAAAAGCCCCATAAAACACAGGCCCACCGCCACGGTACATGATGATCTCCCTGCCTGATGTTCTGTGGGGTCAGTGATCAAAAAATGTGGCTTTAAAATACAAATACAAATGCAAAACCAAACATTTCCTTCTGCTGCAGCGTTTTACTGACGAAACAAGACTTGACTTTTATTTGGAGGTAGCCACAGGAAATAGGCTACAATGTCCTTGTCAGAAAGCTTAACTTAACTGCAATCGTTCATCAAAAGAGCTTTTACAAAAAGGAGATGACGGTCGTTTTCTGCATTTTTTGGGGGGATTGCGGATCAGTTTGGAATGTGTCAGAGAAGAATGGAACAAAAGGCAGCAGCCACAGTGGAAGGTGGCAGGCTGTAACACCTGACACAGGCTGCGTGCAGCTTCTCTCAGCCTGGTGACCAACTTCTTTCACTTTCGCTGCTCACAGACCCATGCAATGTGCAGCATAAACTAACCCTAATCCTAATCCTCACAGAATGATGGAAAAATGTCAAATAAACCACTCAGGCTTTGTTTTACTGCTTTAGAATTCTGTGACCTGTCATATTAAATTAAGTTGCTGTTACCAGCAGTAACTACATGTCCAGTAAAGGTGCAACTGCATCAACACTGGATAAAATTGATTAATAGGCATCGATGCAAAATTGTCTAGTTTTTCTAGTTATTATTATGGATTTTCCATGTTTTTAGGAGTCTGTTCATATTTATATAGGCTAATACAAATAATATTAATGTGTGTGAAAGTGAAAATATCAAACAATAGTAGGCTAATTAGGCCTAAATATTTATTATTATTCTTTCAAAGTCTAGCCCCCATACTGTCTGGCCCTTGGACAAAAGTAGCAGAAGACCTCTGCAGTATTTCAGTTCTGCACACAATTTGACCAATACTCTGATTAATGTAGCCCTCAACGTTGAGTTTGACAGATGAAGAATAAACTGATTTGTTCACCCATGAACTGATCTCTCGATTTAATGTCTCGCAATAATTTGATTTGACATTTCTCTAATCTCTCACTCATTGGAGGGCATTTTCTCTCTTTCTTTTGTTTGAGGGTAAAAGGAGGAATATGACTCTCACAGACCAATTTGAAAGATTTTTTCTCTGTATATTGAAATAACCCTCCTGACCTTTTGTGCTCTATAATCATGTTGAGTATCTTTATGCAAAACAGAGCAGGCGTGAATGGGTCTGTAACACTGGATCTGGAAATGGTAGATAGACAGACTGAATCTGTGTCGCTCCAAGGTTAGTGGCCAAAAGCTTATTTGAAATTGCTTGTGTTGGTATTAGAACTAAAGATCGGTGGGTGGTGATGCTGGAGTGGGTGTGGATGGGGCCCAAATTGGAAAATTCCCCTGTCCACAATTCTTAATGTCTGGCCTGATAAAACATCTCATAAACTTATGGTTAACAACTGTTTTGTTTTTTGTTTTTTTACTTTTCCCAATGGGATGTCACAGGCTCCATGTCTGTGTTTCTTTCAGGTCCCAAAATGGCAAAATCTAGCCAACCAGCCTGCGTTTCACCAGCAGGAACCATTGTAATCAAGGATGTCGTCAACAGAGAGTGTTGCACGATACGCAAAAACCTGTAGCATTTGACATGCCCACTTTGGTTCCCAAGGAAAACCTGCTATTTTTGGTTCCTGCTGGAAGCCAACTTTTTGGACGACTCATAACCAATATAGTTTTGGTGGAAATGCTCAGAAAGGTTCAAATTTAGGTGTGAGAAATGAACAGAGCCGGCTCTATGTTGGGGAAAGGCCTAACAGAGATCTTTAAGGTTCTTTCACCAGACAATATTTGTTTGTAATCTAGGTTTCTATCAAACATAAAGATTTCATCTTAGTAAATATGTGCAACGCAAAGTATCCCAGTTAAATATCTTCCTACCACCGGTCATAACAATTAATTAATTAAAGACTAATTTCAGATAGTATGATTGCTTGTATGATTGATAGATAAAGTGTATAATGTTCCTCAGAAAAGAAAATGAGATTTGAGATGTGCTGACAGCTGCAACATATTGCTATCCCTATACCGCAGAATACTGTAGGTCGTTGCCAATGACTCCCAAAATATATATATAAAAGATATTACTATTGGAGAGTCCCAGCAGTGACAGCCTTCCCGGACCTTAACTATATTATGTAAGCCATGTGACATAACTCACATGGTTTACATTGTAAGACTATCCTAGTTTGGTTAGCTTTATTTATAAAATTTACTTGGGTGCGTTAAGAAAAAATAGTGGTTTGGGGTTAAAATAACTGTTACATACATACATAATGAAACTTAAGTACATTTTTAATAACTTTTAATAACTTTACCTAGAGGAGTTCTTTCATACAAGACTCAAATGTCAGACTCCTGGGTGGCAGTTCTGCGTTTGTTTGAGCCATCCATCAAACCCACCTCCTCCATATGCAGACTTCTCCTGTCATATTTACTATGCCCACTATCCGTCTCCACCTGACAATAAATGGAAATACAGGTTGGAATAAGCTGCTTGCACATGCGACCCACATGCACGTTTTTTCTGGCGAGGATGGTCTTGATGGGATGTTCACGAATAAAAGCATTTTCAGCATTTTCCTTCACAGTCACTGTTGCTGTGGCAGCACATGCTAAAGGTCATGACAACATTGTGCTGAATTACTTGAATTAAACTGGCTTGAGAAATGCGAACCAGAACAAGAGGGCACGTGCTGCCTCTAATGTGTGTTGCCTGTCAACTTAATGATTTTGAATTTAGGCTAATTGCAAGTTTGCCTTGTTGTGTTGACAGAATTGAGAAACCTTGCGAGTCGAGTAAAAGGAAATGTTTCAGAGGCAGTGATGAAAGGTCATTATGAGGCTGTTAGGGAAAGAAACTGTTTGCACATGGAGAGAGAAAGAGAGTGGAGATGACATGTGCTCTTTGTGTATGTGTGTGTGTGTGTGTGTGTGTGGACGGGGGTTAGCGATGTCTCAGGAAATTGATTGTCCCCATATCCACATCCTGATGGCTGAGATGGTTTGTTAAACGCTCCAAGAGATTCAATTAATAGCAGAAATTAGATCATACTGTGTGCATGTGTATATATAGTCTATGTATGTTTGTGCGTGTGTGTGTGGAACATGATTCATGTTTGCCCTCGGCAGGGATCGCAGCATTACCACAGAGAGAGAGAAGCTCTAATGATTTATGATAATCACTTCCTGTCCCCGAAGGAAGGACAACATAAAATATAACTTAAGAAAGAGAAAAGCAGAACGCAACAGAGAGACGGAGACACAGACGGAGAGAGATTACTGTGCTGATCTCAGGTTGTGTCACTGGTCGTGGGTAATCTTCATTTCAGGGACATATCGACCCGTCACAGCTAAGAGAACAAGGACAAAGACAAAAACGTTATCATAATTACAGCACAGTGACTCAGCCTTGATGTTCAATGTTAATTTTTTTTTAAAAAGTTTGTGCTGCAACTATTATGTATTTATATTTTGAAAAACAAACAGAAATAATTTTCACCTAGAAAACTCAAATCAAATCAGTCTGGACGTTGATTGGTTTGGTTTTATTATGCCTTAAAACAGCCTACACATTAACACAGTGTACAAACTGTAAACAACATGTAAAACAGACAAAGTTTGCAAAATTTACAAATTCAGATCTGGAAATTAAATTATAAGCACTGTTAACATGCTGGAAAGCGTCTATGTACTCACTGTCGCTCACTTTAACTGTTAGATTAAATGTTTAAAATAGTGTTTATTTCTTTGACTTAATAAATCAGCCAACTGTAGCTAAAATAGCCAGCTAGCAAAAGTTGGCTGAGCAATGAGCCACTGGCATCTGTGCCAACAAACATGGCACACTTGATTGAAACTCAAAAGTGACATTAAATGTCACAGAATTAAAGGGATAGTTCGGGATTTTTGACATGAATCTGTATGGCATCCCCATCACCAGTGTCATGCAATCACACTGACTTACCCCTGGCAGCGTCCTGTGAGCAGAGTTCTCGTCCAGCTTCGGTCAAGCCGAGTAGTCCGGCAGGTTTGCTAGACCCAGTAAAATAAAACGTTTCTCTTCCCAAAACATTTGTGTTCAAAAGAGTGATATATTTGCATCCCAAAAACATTGTAGTGGAAAAAGTCACACGTCGTTATCACTTGGCCCTATTTTCTCTCAGTTCGTATCAGTGCGCGCCGTCATTCTGACAGCGAGCTCAACTTTTCTAGCTCATTTCAGTGCTTACTTAGCAGCTGTATTCCCAGACAAGCAACGCTAACAAGCTAGCTTTAGCGCTAGCCAAGTTCATTAGGCTTTAAGATAATATTTGATAATATTTTTTATAAAGTCAAGTGTGTAAAAATGGTGAAGGCTTGCGACTATCCTGGTTGTGCCAA
>JAJHUR010130304.1:4503-33356 GCA_027495735.1 Lutjanus campechanus | reverse complement strand
TTGCATACTTTACTTTAATACCAGCTCAATAGGTTATAAGTAATACTCCAAAAGACGGCATACTGGTGTGAAACAGCAATATATGAGCACTGAGTCCAAATGGGATGGTTAGTAATGACACGTCAGATAAAAAATGAACAATGAACAAGAACAATTAGATCACTACACATTGAAAAGGGAACTTTAAGTGGCAGTTAAGGTGAAGACTATGGGCTAATGATGACAACACTAAAAAACGACGACGATGACTATGACAGATGAAGCTCAGCTCTTGGCTGGCCACTTGTAACTCACCCTTCTCAGCGCGCCCCATGTGAGCTGCATCCAACAGAAGCAAAGCAGAAAATAAGACAGAATTAGATTGGAGAGAATGCACAGGCGAATAGTCATATATGAAAGAGAGAAAGTGTGTATTTTTTGTGTATTGTGCCCATCACAATTTCCTAAATCCCAAGGTGATGTCTGGAAATTGCTTGTTTTGATCCATCAAGAACCAAAGACAAAAAGGGATTCAGTCAAATATCACATAAAAACAGAGAAAAGAAATAAACCTTCACAACTGTGAATCTAGAACCACACAATGTTGGACATTTTGAATGTAAAATGACTCAAACAGCTGACGTTCACCACCTAAAAATGTAACTACACGTCTTTATAGGCTTCTAAACATCTCACCAATGGGAAATTTCTGCCATTCTATTTTTTAATTTATTGGTCTGCCTCCGAAGAACGAGTGAGTGTCACTGCTCAGTGACAGCTTCTCGTTCAGCGAGGTTAAACCAGACCACGGCTAGGCAGGGGTCAACAGTAAGGACTGACCACTTGCCCACCTGCTCGTAAGGCAAGAAAAATGCCAAGTCAGGTGAGTAAATTTAGCAACTCACTTGCCCCCAACTGGTCAAGTGGTCAAAAAGAATTAAATTATTTGGTAACTTATTGATGGCTAAGGTGTTTTTTATACAAGAATGGCAGAAAATGCTGGCGATTTCCTGCTTTTCTACATTTATTGTCATATTAAACTGAATATCTACGGGTTTTGGACTGGGATGGACATTGTTCACTATTTTCTCACATTTTATAGAAGTTGCAGCCCAAGATTACACATTAACTATAACTATTGTCTTTGTTGTCATTTGATAACAGCTAATAAATAAAACAATATGTACAGGGGAAAGTAAAAATTGACTTTGAGCGTGCAGATTTCTGACTCAACTGCGCAACTGGTCAAAAGGAAAAAGTTTAACCCTGAGGGTAGGGCAGACCCGTTGCGTCACACATAAATCCAGCTTTAATGTACACATTCTGCTCAGCAGCAGCAACCAAATAAATGAACAGCTTCAGAAATCATAAACATAAGACACAGAAATCTGTATTAAAAAAGCTGTGAGGTCAATCCATCGACCTTAACTCTAAACCTCCAGCCAACAGATGTCCAGCCTCGACCTTTACCCTCTGCTTCACCTAACCCTCAAGTTAACCCTAAAAATAATCATTTTCCCAAGACTGTCGTCACCTGCCTCCACTTCTCCCAATCTCTCTCTCCCTTATGCACACGCACACACACACACCAACCATGTCTCCATTACATACATCATTATCACCACACACTAGACTACACAACTGGTACTGGAGCCACTCACATCTGTGTGTGTGAGAGTGTGTATGAGAGGGAAAGTGTGTATGTGCACTGTAATGTAATTAATCAGCAGAGAGTGTTGATTACTTAATCTGTCATTAGCCAACCATGTGTGTAAGTGTGTGAGTGTGTGTGTGTGTGTGTGTGAGTGTGTGTGTGTGAGTCAGTGGGGTGTTTCAAGGCCCCCTTGTACCGACAGCTGTGACCAGAGCCAACCAGGGCAGAGCAGAGATTGATGATACTGGACTAATACCATCATTCATCAGGGATGTGATATTTCAGGGATTTGGGGATTTGTTTTGGATGTGCTGCCTCCCTTCATTTCCAATGGGACCTTAACACTTTCTCGCTTCACTACCTGCTCGATGACTGATGATTTACACCAATCATGCACCAGCATCTAAAGGTTAATCCTGACCATAACATTAGGTACATTTCCAATCTGCCTGTTTTTATGTTTTTTTTAAATTTATTTGTGCATATAATGATTGAGTGGAAGCACCAGAAACTCAAGAAGAAAGGTGGAAATATTGTGTATCAGTTTGCCTGAGGTGAAAAAGTTGTGATATAGGCAGATGGTAACGTATTTTTCGAACACACCTTGTACCTGTTTCTGCTTCCTCAACTTAAATCAAAGCATTCATGTCATGCTGCCACTCACCGCTACATGCCTCTACTCCACCAGAAAGCCAAGAAAGTAAAGAATAAAAAGAGCGGGGGTGTACATGACCACAATTTCCCCATATTGAGTCCAGATTGAGACTCTTGTCCCCCTTCCCTCTCACCATACATGCCCCTAAACAGCCATTAAAAACTCATTAAAAAATAACAAATGCTATTAGAGCTGCAACTTTTCATTAATTAATCAATTAGTTGTTCAGCAGAAATTTAATCAGCAACTATTTTGATTTTTGATTTACTGTTTCAGTCATTTTTTTTAAGCAACACCTTAAAACATTCTCTTCTCCAACAGGATTATGTGATTCTTTTCTCTGGATTACGTCACTGTAAAATGAGTCACTTTTGCTTTTGAGCTGCTGGTTGGGTAAAATAAAGCTACTTCAAGATGTCACCTTGGGCTTTTTGGGAAATTGTGGTGGACTCTTCACCATTTTCCAAAAGTTTGTGGACTAGGGCTGCAATTAACAATTATATCCATTGTCGACTAAGCTAAAGGTTATATACCTCGTTAATCGTGTACAATGTCAATGCCCATCGTATCTTCTCAGAGCACAAGATGACATATTCAACTGTCTTATTTTGTCCAACCAACTATTCAAAACCCAAATATATTCAGCTTAAAATGATGTAAACAGCAAATCATTCCAATGGAAGAGCAAGAACTAGTGATTCTTTGGCATTTCTGCATGAAAAATGATGGATAGAATAAACTGATTATCAGAATAGTTAGAGATGCACCGATCCACTTTTTTTCAGCTCCAATCACACTGCAATACATAAATTTGGATCTCTAACGTTACAGTCACCTAAACACATTACAAGTGGCTGTCTTCCTGTTCTGTGTTTCAGGACTAAAATACATCCAAATTAAGGACATACTGAGCCAACTGTTGGTGGCTCACTTTGTCTCATGTTAGGTTACGGCAGGTTCGACCCAGCCCAGGCTCCACCTGTACGTCTAACTCACAGAATTCTGGGAAACAAGAAAATATAGTGACTAATGGATAGCTCTGTAGAACTGCGTAATTACTAATCAATTCATTAATTATTTTTTTGCTGTAACATTTGGGCCATGGGCTTAAAATGACATCATTACAAATTTATAATTCAGATGAATGTCAGACTATGGAATCTGGATCAGTATGTGGATTGGTGACGTCTGATATCTGAAATGTGAATGATGTCAGTATCGACACACAAAATATGGGATCAAATTGGTCCCAACTCTAAAAACAGTTGCAGATTCATTTTCTGCCACGGTTATAATTCTACTAATTATTCAACTGGCTACGATTATAGACTTTATAAATGATTAATCGACAGAATAATTTACAGGAAAATGAAAATATTCATTAAGTTAATCTTTGGTGAAAAACAGCTATGATGCCATATGTCCCAGTGAGTTCCCAGTGCTTGATTGTATGTAATAGTGCTGCAATAATTAGTCAATTAATTGATTTTAAAAAAAGATAATCATTTCATTCATTTCCAGGATTTTTTCAGAATTTTTTGACATTTTATTATAGACTAAATGATTACTTGTGAAAATAATCTGCAGACTAATCGATAATGAAAATAATCGTAAGTTGCAGCCCTATTGCCTCTGTTCGTCGTTTAATGTACAAAATGTCAAAAGTTGTGAAAAAATAATCAAAACAAAGGTGATGTCTTCAGATGTCTTGTTTTGTTCAACCAACAGTTTAAAACCTAAAGATTTTCAGTTTACAATAATGAAAAAGAGAAAAAAAACATCAAATGAATGCAGTGGAAGAGCATTAACTAGCAAATGTTTGGCATTTTTGCTTGATTAATTGATTATCAAAATAATTGCTTGACTACTTGTTTTATTGACTATCATTTAAGGTCTATTATAGACTACATGGTTAATCGAGAAAACACTCACCAGGTAAATGATAATGAAAATAATCATTAGCTAATCTTAGGTGGGAAGCAGCAATGACACACAATGATGTGTCAGATTTCTTGATGCTTGATTAATTATGTAATCATCATAGTTGTTGAAGGAAACCTGCACTGATCCATATTTTATTATGCCAGACTCTCAAAACAATTGCTTGAAACTTGCGCAACATTTTACTAGAAACTTGTCTTGTGACCAGCAGGGCATCCTGTTGTAGTACATGCCGTCTTTGCACAGTGTGGTGTTTGGAAACCTGAATCACAACCTGTGTCAATCATGTCATGTTCTCCCCCTTAACTCTCTGACAACAGCGAGAGGCTAAAAGGTTGCGCCGTCACTATGTGTCGCTAATCCGTTTCTCAACACAAACCCTCAAATTCATTCATACACACACACACACACGCACAGAGACTAATGAGGGATTAGCTAATGAATTCTCTCAACAGATTAATTACATTTTACACACACGCTTGTGTGCGCAGCGCAGACTTCATCCCCAAACGACTGAAGAAATGAGCCAGTACTTTCAAAGAGATGGTTTTCTGAATCTATCACTAAATTGAAATCCGTAGAAACAGACTGGCTCTGAGCAAAGTGGTGTTTGATTTGAAGAGAAGACATTAGGACGGATCTGAAGGACAAGCGGACTGAAGCATTACTTTTAACGAGAAAATAAATAAAACAGCCTTTGATTTGGCGCCATTTTACATGGCACGAGTAGAATGAGGAGGCATTTTCACATGAATCTAAATGAGAGGCAAACATTTCACATGCTCATCTTTGTACCACTGTACTCCGGAGGGCTTAAAAGCATCGGCCTCCCTCTTTCTCTTTAAGTGACAGCAACACACATGAGTTGACACACACATTTGCTACGTGCACACACACAGGACATGACAGAGAAACACACACACACACTCCCTCCTGCCGTTTTCACAGTCTCTTGAGTGGAGGAGATGCCCACGGCCAAAAACCAATGGTTGCATTTCTTGTTTTTTTTCCCTCCTCCTCCTCCTCCTCCACCTCCTCCTCCCCCTCTCCTCCTTCACACTATCACTCTCTTTCTCTCGCCTTTCTCCAGGAAAACACACAATTTTATTTCATCTTGCAAATGGAGCTGAAAAGTAATTATAATTAAACCAACTTGGTTCTAATGTTCAAAATACTGAAATAATTTACAATTATAATTAAACCAGCTCAGATGTGGTGTTCAGTAGCAGCAGCAGTCTTCTAATTCGTCTGGAGACACTAATGGAAAACAATTATTTCACTTCATTAAGATTAAAGACGCCTGGAATCTGTGTCACAGCTCGATCAGAGAGGAGACAGATTTAGAAAGTTGTCAAATTAACATAAACTCACTTACTGACTTCGTAAAGACGCACATTCCATTTATTACACTGACTTTGTAAGTGATGATAGGGCCAAAACAAAACTGCGGCAAAACAGCACGATAAGAAGAGACAAGAGAGAGGCAGATTTATATAAATGCCATAATTTATAGTCTGACTTTCTAAACGGGGAAACTAGAAGATAAAGAGGGAAATTAGGCAGATTTAGAGAAAAGACATGCAAACACAAACTCAAAGTGACTTTGTTAAAATATGATGGACAGTCTTAAATCCTTGCTGCTGATTTCTTTTGTCCTTGTCTGTGATTTCAGAGAGAAACGGCTGCAGATGCTGCACCACAACACACATCTCTCCTGTGATTTTCGGTGATTTCCTTCATTATTGACTTCTGGTCTAATAATAACCACTTTTCTCAGAGGCTCTTCACACTGGCTGTATTAAGGATCTGCCCCCTATCTGCCTTATTGGTTCAGCATTTTACTAAAACTGCTGTTAGTGATAAAAATGACTGTTGATTTGCACTCTCTTTGCACCAAATTGAAGCTCTTGTTTTGATTAGGACTGCAACTAATGATTATTTTCATTGTTGATTATTTTCACGATTAATTGATTAGTTGTTTGGTCCATTAAATGTCAAAAAAATGGTGAGGAATATCCATCAGTGTTTTCCAAAGCCCAAAATAACGCCCTCAAATGTCTTCTTTTGCCAAGCACCCTAAGATATTCAGTTTACTGTCTCAGAAGAATAAAGAAACCAGAAAATTAACATTTAATAAGCTGAAATCAAAGAATTTAGACTTTTTTTCTTAAAAAATTAATCAAACTGATAAATTATTAAAATAGTTAGCAGGTAACCCAATAATCGAATCATAGTCATAATCACTGCAGCTCTAGTTGTGACAGTGGGATAAATGACAACAGGGCTGCAGCTAATGCTTATTTCCATCATCGATTCATCTGCTGATTGTTTTCTCGATTAATTGATCAATTAATAGTTTAGTCTACAAACTGTCAAAAAATTGTGATAAATGCTCATCACAATTTTGTCTTTATTGTCTAATCGACGATCCAAAATAAGGTGCAAAGATTTTTTTTTTTTAAAAAGGCTAAATTCTCTGATTTCAGCTTTTTAAAAGTGAAGCTGTGGACAAAGCAAGACATTTGAGGACATCCCATTGGGCACTGGAATACAGTGATCGACCATTTTCTGTCACTTTATAGACGAAACAACTAATCAGTTAATTGAGAAAATAATCAGCAGCTGCAGCCCTCGTTCAAAGATTTACTATCATAAATGGCAAAGAAGAGCAGCAAATCCTTACAAATAAGAAGTTGGAGCCAGCAAATGTTTGACATTTTTGTCTTAAATGATTAATCGATTGTCAAAATAGTTGGTGACTCATTTTCCTTCAATCCACTAGTCGATTAATCGATTAATCGTTGCAGCTCTAAATGACAAGTTGTCTTTTTAAACTGTAATTTCTCATCAGTTAGTATTCATGGTGTGTACAGAAAAGGGCATGGCAATTACACATTCATCCCTAGAAATTGGGTCCTTTCATTGCAATTAAAGACCCATTTTCCCTGTCTCTGATTAACTAATTACTCATATTTTTTGCTTGCTTGTAGTTAAAAATATATACTCTTTATTCGGCAGCACAACCAACTGTAAGATCTCTGTTTTTAACCCCCTTTCCACACTGATGACAGCCCCCCTCCCGCTGTCTGTGAAGCAGCATCTCGTCACTAGTATTTACTTGCAAATTAACAGCACTCAGATTTCCAAAGAGGCCTCAAAGAAATTCCACACATTTGTTACCCAGAGGGCCAAATGGCCACAGAGAGGGGGAGAAGAGGGGGTAGTTAGTTAGTCTGGGGTATAGAGGGTGGGGAAGAGGGGGGCAATAAAACGTTCACAGATGAAATGGTAATTAATGGGTAATTTCTATGCAAATCATTAACAGGAATAAGCGAACACCAAGGAAGAAAATGAGCCTTTTTATACTGTTTCCAGCACTGAAATGGAGCGTGGTGTGTCCTTTATTGGAGCCTTATATGGTTTTAGGAAAGATTTTAGAGGTCAGCTGTCTAACAGCTGTGGGAGTCTCTCTTTTGTTTCTCTGTGCAGGAGTTCAAAGATGAACAACTGCCGAATGCGGAAATAAAACGCATAGCAGCCTCGCAGACAGACACAGGTAGACACAGAGTTTGCCTGCTTATGCGGAGACCGAGAGCTGCAGAAAATACATGAGGACTTTGATTTCTCCGCGTCCGATCATCCCTGTAACACCAACACATGTAGCTGTGGGATAACTCCTTTCTCGAGTTCATTTAGGGAGACTTTTGCACAAGCAGCAGCCCGCTTTCTTCTCCTCGGAGTGAATGCATTCGTTTTTCTACAAACTAGACAGACGAAACGGGGGCAAAGGCACACTTTGCGATGCAATCTGAGGTCCCGGAAAAAGGGTTTGCATGCATCTTCAGCAAAATATGGAGGAGTTTAATGTAATTTGCTGAACAATTGTCATGCACACGCATTAACGGACTGTTTTGAGTTTGTTTCACCCTCTCCGCTTTGCAAACTGCCCATAAAATCACATCTATCACCACAGGTCTTCACAGACTCTGAGATAAAGTAATCTCTCATCTCCTTAAGTTCAGTCACTCGCTGCAAGAACATTCACTTCATCAAACGATCGAAACAACATACCGGTTGTATTCCCAACCATTAGGTTTTACTGCGTGCAGCGCGAATAAAAGTTGGAGCAGCAGAGAATCATTTGGTTTGCAAAGAGCGAAAAGCTCACGGCGCTTTGCGAGTCGAACCGATCATTGACTCCCGCGCACGAAGTCCTCTTTGAATACTCAAAATCCATCACAGACTGTAGATAATAACACATTGTAGATAACATACCAGTACTGCATACATTAAAATAGAATACGAGTCAGAAATAATTGCCATAGATGGGTGCAAGGCACCATCAGAGAATCACTAGATGGAAACAACATAAAGTATGGGATGACTGTAATAACAACACATTATATGACCTGAGTTATTACTCTGACAGCCTACAGTGTGAATATTATAGTTATTAAAGGGTGATTTCTGCGCACACTGTAACTTTTTCTCCATTCATGCGCTGTTCGCGAGGCTGCACGGTGAACGATGTTCCCTCACATTCATACAAGCTCTATACTTTGCTTAAAATACATGCAAAACGCAGTAAATGTTCGTCATTGTCGCCCCTTTGCTCATTAATGCAAGTATATGCAGTTGATTTGTGCTTTTGATCCTAAAACCAGAACGTTTTATACGAAAAATCCTCACTCCGGAGTCCAGGGAGCCCAAACTGAAATCCTGAAACTTGCGTACGGTGAACGATGCATCCCCACACACTGTCATGCGAGCTTTAATACGTGCTGTTGCACCGGTAAATCCATGCAAAACTTGAAATGCCGGTCATTGTTGCTTGCTTGCCGGTTAATATAGGCTACGTATATGCATGCGGTCTGTGCTTTTTGGTCCTCAAAACAGATCGAAAATCCTCACTCCCGAGTACTGAGATACGACAAGAGCACAATCAGAAATATTGCAACTTTCCCCACTCGGTCATAAGCGCTATACTCTGCTTATAATACACGCTGTTAACCTGTAAGCCAATGCAAAAGCTGTAAATGTTCCTTATTGATGCCTTTTTGCTCTTTACTGCAAGAAAATGCAGTTGATTTGTGCGTTGTGGTGCTCTGATCGGATCGTTTTGAAGAAAATTCTCAATTAGGAGTCCAGAGATACTATGAGAGCTCAAATACAGTTATTGCAACTTTCCCCACACTGGCATACAAGCTCTATACTCTGCTTATAATACGTGCAAAAGCTGGAAATATTGGCAATTGTCGCCGTTTTGCAGAATACTGCAAGTAAATTCAATTAATTTGATCTTTTTTTATCCTAAATTTTATCCCCAATTCCCACCCCGTAGTCTAGACAGAGATACAGCAACTCAGCTTTAAACCTTAAAGTTCAATCATTCGGTCGGTGTTAGTCATTTGTGTCAGTAAGGCCAACCTACTTGGCAAACAGACTGAATTCAAAAAACAACAGGCATAAGTCATGAACATTTTACATTTTAACAGTGACTAAAAGCATCTTCATTCCTCGGAACCTGCACGCATCGCATCCGTGGATATCTAAAAACAGCCCTAAAGAGATAAAACAAGCTCGATTGGAACATTTTAACACGGATGCGAACTTTCCTCCTACACCTCGCTGTTAAACACACCTGTCGGGAATTCATTCCCGAACACGGCTGGAGAAAACGAAGAAAAAACAGTCCAAACTTTTCCCTTCAGCACACTGAAGAGACTCTAAAGTGTTTGGTTTTCAGCTTTTCGTCCCTACCTGTCGGTATCTGGCCGGAGACGTTCCCAACAACTGCCCAAAAGAGAAGCAGGAGTCCCGGGAGTACAGAGAAAAGTGTATCCATGTTTTCAAACGTGGCCGTATGTGTTGAGTCTGTAACAGTTTTCCTCCCCCGAAAAGTTTTTTTTTTTCCTGCGAGTCTTCTCCGTCTTCTTTATTTCTTCTGTCTATAGCGGGTTGTTATTATTATTCCTCCTGTTGTGGTGAATTCAGCGGCTCCATTCTTTCTCTCCTTCTTCTTTCTCCGGTTTCTCTCTCTTTTCGCTTCCTGCGGGCTCTCGCGGACACTACACTTTGTTTCACGCGGAGTGAGTGAGGGAGCGCGAGGCAGAAAGAGCGAGGCGGACGGGGAGGGAGGGAGGCAGGGAGCGCGAGCGCAGCAGAGAGAGTGTGTGACGTCACGAGGCAGGAGTTGATTGGGGAAAAAAATAAAAACACACGCGAATAACTTGGGTTTCTTGTTATGTGCTGCAATGTTTGTTTCATTTTAAATTAATTTGGTACCAGTTATTTTTACACATTAATATTGACGTTTTTTTTTTAAAAGTCACTGAACTTTTTTCTTCATCAATTTACTGTAATCACCATCACTTAATTTTTGACAGCAAACATATTTAAAGTTGAGACAGCCATAACTGTATGTTTAAAAATTTAATATTACTTTTTTTTTTTATTAACTTATTCTATTGGTCTCACCAAAATAACTACATTCAGTTTCTCCTATTTTCATACTTGGTGGTGGAAATAGCCTTCTTGATTTTTGAGTAATATGAACCATTTTCCTAAAAACTCATGTAAGCATAATCCCTTTCAGTCATCATTGTGTTGGTGGCTGTATCTGCAAAGATCCTGCCCTCTGCTTGTATTTCCTTATTATGTCTCCACACTGGTGACAGCTGTGGCAGGAAGCATGTTTTTGTGTTGTCCATTCATACAGCCATCCCATTATTGTGAACGCAATATCTTAAGTGCATTTTGACAGAATTTCTTGTCCATTTGGACTTTAGGAGAGCTTTGATCTTTTGTGTATGAAATGTCATTATCTGATCATTTTATCCTATTAGATATTTGTGTGGAATTTTACCATAATTTTATCAAATTTTATCATAATTATGAATTCTTGAGTATGACCACCAAAATCTGATCAGTTTGTTCTTTAGTCCTATAGGGCATTCACAAGAATGGGACGGACAGATGGATGACCTGAAAACATGATGCCTCCAGACATAAAAAAAAAAAAAAAAAGTTTTTTCAAGGTTTTCAAAAATTCTGAATCACAGAGGTCCTTAAGTGTACAGTCATGAATGTACACACACACACACACACACACACACACACACACACACACACACTAAAACCAGACTGATGGGTCCAGTATAATGCGAAATTAGCTGCGGACAAGCTACTGGTCTGCTGGTCATGCACACACGTTCATACACACTCCCACACAAAACGATTGCATGATTAGCAGATAAATATTACTTATATTAAAGCGATATTCCACTCCAGAATGATCATCCACTCAATATGTACTCACCCTTATGCCGATGTGAGGATGGGTGAAGATCTTCAGTTCACAAAACAATCCTGGAGTTTCAGCAGAAAATAGGGTTGCAGCTAATGGCAGTGAATGGTGACCATGGATAAAATGTAAAAAAATGAACACAAAACAAACACAGAATGTCTCCATCCTGCTTGTGTGGTGTAATCTTAGTGTCTGTGAGCCGCAACATTAAGATTTAACCACAAAAGACGCCATTTACACCATGTTTTTAGCCGAAATGTCAACTGTAGCCTCCCAGGTAGCATGTAAACATGGCGTCAACGTATAGCGAGACTTTATATATCTCGCGATATTTCCACGTGCATCCAATAAGAGATATACGAAGTCTCGCGATCCATCTCGCAAGATATACGATCATACATTCATGCAGTGTTGGATTAATTGGAAGAATTAGTTCCTGACTGGGAAAATTTATGTGAATGCGCTTCAAGTCGGAACAACAACTCGGAAAGTCAGAGAAACTTTGAGTTGTCTGTTGTCATATGTCATATACAGAAACATGTTGGACAAAAGTAAATTCTGGTCACTTTTTATTAATATATGTGTGTCATATCATTTTTTGCACACATAATCATTTGTAATATAGTATTAAGTTGTAACCATTAGTTGCTGTCTACACAGACCTGATCAAAAAGCAGGTATATGAATATTTAAGTGGTTTTAGGGAGTAGACTGGTGGAGCAACAGACTGGGACTAAATCAGGTTGTGATATAAAGCTATAAACTGTTTCAGCATACTTGGATAACAACATCAATCTTCACTGGGATGCTAATCTCAGCCAACCCATTACCCAGGCACAACAACAAGTATAACAACCCTACTCTTTGTAATGTCCATGTTGTTTCCACATTACGACTTTAAAACTCACGAACAGACCAAGCTGTTCTCTTTGTGTACTCTGTAACCACTCTCATAATGCTGACAGCATACAGACATACTGTAGTTAGCAACTGACTGTTGAACATATTGGAGCATTTAACAGCTAAAGAGCCAGACATTTCCCTCAGGAGCTGGTAGAGACCAAAAACAGAGCAATAAGAGACGGAATATTGGAATCACAGTCACCATATGGCCAGAAACACGACTCCAAATGAATAAATGCTGCTGGATGTGTAAGTAAGCAAGTAAGTTCATCACATCAGCTTAAAAGGAGGTGATATGCCAAAAGGCGTGTTCATGACTTGGTTCCAATGCTGTGCCAAAAACAACAGGTTATTGCAGGTTCAAACACTGAAATATATTCATGCAGATAAACAGGGCAGCGTAGTTGGCCCCCTGACAACAGCTCCAAAACAGTTCTGACACAAAAAATATTTAAAATTCCTGGCACAGTCCGGGACCCCTGTCTAGCTCTGGGCCCCCTAAACCATTCAGCCACTCCCACCCACAAAGGCACCCCTGCTAATAAAGCACATGGAACAGAATAGAAGGGAAAAGAAAAGAATCAACCCACATCCTCCAAAAGGTGAGACACTAAACGAAACAGACGCTCTGGAACAAAGGGATTTCAAGTTAAAAGGCTGTGTTTTGTCATATTATAATGTTTGTGTTTGTGTTAATGTCTGTAAATTGAACCAATTTACAACACAGAGAGATTCAACAGAGGAAAACAAGAGTTCTACCAGACAAATATCATAGTCTTTCAAAGACATTGACCGATGCTTAGATCTGCAATGTCATCAAGATGTACAGCCAGGAGGTGCTTCTTTATGATTTAAAGGAGACCTTGTGGACAGTTGGTGGACTGTGAACGTCACTGTATTTTTTTATTTGTGCTAAGAAGATTTCTGTCAAAAAGTGATTTAAAATTACTTCAGCATTTGGTTGACGGATGACTTATATATCCTTGGTTTCAGACTATAAAATGCATCACCAGAAAACTGCGGTGAGTACATTTAACACATTCATTTTCTGTCCGTAGGGGTAGACTGAGGACAGCTGCATTAGGGGGTTGGTTGCAACAAGTCTTATTCCTCTGATCAGCAACATCCCCACCTGGAGGACAGGAGACACATTTAACATCTGCTGCTACATTTAAGGACAAAAAAACGATGTTCTGGAGGTATGAAAGTATTTATTTTCATGAACTATTTTATCATTCTTTCCTGACCTTATATATGAACTGTTCAGAACTTAGTTTGAATCGTTGTTTTGTTGTTGGTTAACATTTGTCAAGGTCAGTGTGTCTGTCACATCAGGACTGCAACAAATTGTTGCAGCTGCCCCCAAGCTAAGCAGCCCTATCAAAACAGACCACACAACAGTATTTTTCAACATGAACTAGTCATTGAGGGGTACATAAAAGTTTAGCAGACCCAAATACAAATTTGTATTGCCTCTTCCAACATAGTTGAGTTGTATAAGGATAGTTCACACACTGCAGTGTGACAAACATCCATCTTCAAAACAGCTGCCGTTTTCAACAATAAATACATGTTTGATAAAAGTTTGTTGCAATGCAAATTGTTCTATTCTTCAACATAAGAAATTAATTAATAAATAAGTATGATATTGTTGTATAGCAAAGCAAATTCTCAGAATGCTATGCTTGTTGAGACAACAAGTTAATCAGTGAAATTTAATGTCCTTTTAACATGTTACAACTGACACTTGATTGTGTTGAAACTGTCCCCAGGGTGGGGTCACTTGCAACATCTGATTTTTTTCATTCATATAAAAATCCTGAACAATATGTCATATGTAATCATCTTTAAATGGAATGGGTAATTAGCATACAGATAAAATTTTAATATATAAAGATTTGCTTGGTCCAAATAGTGATTGAGAGAAATGCAAACGGTGTTGCAACCATCCCCAATCTTCCCTACTGTTTGCTTATTAGGGTACAGTAGCTAACGTGTTAGCACCAGCTTCTGCATGTTCCTGTTAAAATTAAAAACAAATCATTTGCCCACATTTCACCATCTGCCAACGGTGGTGCTGACAGCCGAGCGTGTCAGAGCGAGGGTAGATGACATCATGACAGGCCTGCCAAAAAGACAAAATAGATGTTTTGATTTGGTACACAGCTGAGCTAAAAATATGTGGTGTGGATGGAAATGTACAAGCAGGGAACCACTGTGTATCCTCTAAGTGTGTTTTGTCTCTCTTAGTGCCACTTCTCCCACATAAAAGCTGTGAAAAATCTCCACGTTTCTGGCTGTGGGAGACAGTAATATTCACACAGGCAAACTTTGGTCTCTGCAGAGACAATAAATCAGTTTCCTCACAGGGGTGTTGGTGTCCTTGTAATTACAGTACAGGTGTTTTCTTTCTGTCCGAGCAGTAAATGTGACTGTCTGACCTGGAATTGTAAGTGTCCTGCAAATAAACCTGGGTGTCCTGTCACCAAATATCACTCTGTTGCTACTACTCTGCTCCAAAATGTGCATTTGCTGTTGTTACACAGTGTTGGTACCCTGCCATTACAGACAGCAGTGTATCTTCACCGTTGTGTTTGCTGAAGTTGCAGGTTCCAGGTTGTTATTTGCAGTTATTTTCTTGTACACACACTGCTGCCATGCTGTACTTTTGTATGCATTGATGCAGGCAGTTTTTACATTTGCGGGTTTGTGTACAGTGGGCTGAAAATATCTAAGCAGACCTGTACTTTCAACTCAGGAAGGATTTTGTGCGGGTAGTTACAGTGGATACAAGTCTATTTGCAGTCCTGGATTTCTCTGTCGGCCTGTCCAAATATCAGAGTGTGTTCATCAGCTGTCATATGCATCTGAAGTACAGATAAAACTGGGTTTTAAAACGATTTCTTATGAAGAATTTCCACTCTTAAAGGGATAGTTTAGATTATTTGACGATGCCTGCAGTCAACTCACTCTTAGTTTGGTAAAGCAATAGGATTACTGGTGTAGGAAGCTAAGCTATGTACTGCTGTGGACAGGATCAGCAGCAAAAAGTATTTTAGCTACATGAAAAAGGTCTGTGAAAAGTGTACACTATTTACAGTATTTTCATTACTTTACCTTGCCATCAGATGGCCTCTTCCCACGGGAAAATGCTCTTGAATAAGCCAAATATTGCTAACTCTTGCTCAACCAGAAAGTTGCTGGTCCACCGCTGCCTCAATCAGTTAGTTTTTGTTATTGTGTAACTTTGGTGAATCCAAACTAACATTTTTAAAAAACTCCCTGCAAGGTAAAATTACTGTAAAAAAAAAATCACTGGTGCCTGGTTAGTTTGGAGAGTTTGGCTTATGTAGTGGCAGTTTCTTGACAGAAAAGACCGTCTGACTGCAAGGTAAAAAGGTGAAAATATTCTAAACTGTTATTGATTTTTTAGGTAGCCAAAATATACTTTGCTGCTTACCCTGCCCACAGCAGTACATTGCTAAGCTCCCTGCACAGGGACTCCTGCTGTTTCTCCAATAGGCACCTCATACCCCACCCCACCTCAAATAATCTGAACTATCCCTTTAATGACTTGATCTGTGCAGATCTATTCAGTGCAACATATGATAGACATGTCCCAAAGTAAATGTAAGATAAGATTATGATAATGATAGATTTTCATGTGGAAGCATTTACTCTACTTCCCGAACATTGTCTTTTACTGTGCGATCTGCAGTGATTTTAAGATGTCTGTATCTTTCCCACCATTGTTTTTTCATCCCTTGCATCAAACAAAATCATCATGTTACAACTCTTATCTGGCTTCAGATGGCGAAAAGCCAGCCAAGAAAAGCATGGCAGGTAGTCATTGCTGTGTAATAACAGATCCGGTAGACTGAAAGTTAGTCTACACAGAAGAAATCTCTGTGCTGGAAACGGACAGCGAGCATAAATAGATTTTTTATTTGGAACCGTCGAATGACCCCGTTCGACCCCGATGCAGGTACATTGTTCCAGCGCAGGCAATTTCCAGCAATCTAACCTCTCACAGCACTCACCGGAGCTCACCAGAAGCTCAATGCAATTTTGAGACCAAATGTGCCATCCAGTGTCTGGTCTATGATGGATTGCAGGGGAGGCTTCTGTGTTTTTAGACCAACCATATCGCCAGAAAAGAATGTAAATTATTGAACGATTTTGCAAAACCCAGAATTATGTTCGGAGTGACAGTGGTTTTGTGGAGGGCAATGTCAGTCTTTTGGTCAGACTGAAATATCTTAGAGGGACAAAATCAAAAATACATATTTTTCCCCAGGCCTGTACTGTTTCTCCATCTAGATTTCTCTGGTGTGAGTTGCAGAGATTTGGAGCTATTGAATGTAGAGATATCTGCCTTCTCTCCATTATAATATAAGTAGAAGGCACTAGTCCTGTCCTGTTCCTATGTGAAATTTGCTCCCAACTAGGTTTGTGGATTATCATGAGTAACCTGGTCATGATTCTTGGAAAGAGACATTGCTGTTGAGTTTTTCAACACAGTATCAGTGGCATTTAGTCCCATTATATTGGAGAGAAGGCAGGCATCTCAACGAAAGAAGTCTAAATGGAGAAACAGCAGTACAGGCCAGGGAGAAAACATGTGTCTTTGATTTTGGGGTGAACTGTCCCGTTAACAATGGATGGATCGGCATGATTTTTCTTTTTTTGGCAAAAATTCATAGTCAATTGAGAATGAAACTACTGACTTTGACAATCACCTGTCCCGCTCTCTTACTGGTACAGGTTGTAATTTTTTTTTCTTGGTGAAATGTCTCAAAAACTATCGGATGGATTGACATTTTGTGCAGGCATTCATGGTTTCCAGAAGATTTATGAAACTGACTGTGGTGATCCCTTGACTTTTCCTCTGGTGCAATCATGAGGTTTACACTCTGATTTTGATAGAAATGTCTCGACAGCTATTGAATGGATTGCCATGGAATTTCGTTCAGATATTCATGTTCTAGCCTGACACCGCAGCACTAATTTGCTATTGTGGATTACAAGACATTACAGTTATTGTCAAGATTGTGATGTTAACGTTTGCACTAGCAACTTTGTAGCTACGCAACCAGACACAGGGGTTTAACAACAGGTTTACCTCTGTAATACTTTGCTGTACTGACAACATTCTGCTCCATTGGTGCTGGCGGACCGGGCCAAAACATTTCCAGAGCTCTCTGTGTTTTTGAACAAGTAGGCTCCCGATTCTTTTTTATCTGTTGTTGATGCTGATGCTGGTTCTGACAAATCAGCTTGTTTATCCTCCTTTTCTCATCTTCTAAAAACTGCCCTACAAACACAATATCCCTACAATGTCACATGTCACAAAAATTTATGTAGCAACTATGCTCCACAACACAACATCTAACACGAAGTCTAACAGCCTTGTGTTAGAGGTCGCATTGTGTTCTGCACCCGTTAGTAACTGGCCATGGAAATCGAAAGTGAACTGAGAAGTTCCAGACTAATTCACGTCCGCAAATTAGTCTGGCAGTGCAAAGCTATCTGTCAGAGCAAATGAAAACATGAGCTTGGCAGATTCATCTGGTTCCCAGGGTATCAAGCTAAAAAAAAATCTGTTTCAGTCCAGTTATTTGTTTTATAACCAGATACCCACAAAACTAATGACGTTCCATCAGCTTCAGCTGTACGTTGTGTTTAGTCCTAATTATCAAATATTAGCATGCTAACATGCTAAGCTAAAACAGTGAACATTACAGTCATTATACCTGCTAAACATCAGCACCTTTGCATACGATCTTGTTTTCTCACAGACCCAGGTGGTACCACACATATGTACTGTACCTGCAGCTCTCTGTCTCTCCCAGTGTCCCTCTGACCACTGCTTGATGGACAGCTCTGTGACTCTCCTGTTGTTTTATTCCCACCTGTTAGGGCATGGCAACTTTTTCCTCCTACACAGTCTGTCTGTCGTGTGCATTGTTTGAAGACAGATACAGAAAAAATCGAGACTGCCCTTGTCCTCTTGGTTCAGGTACCTTTAGAAAGACGGTTTTTACAATAAATAGAAATTCAACAGGCTGTATTTCACACCGTAGCCAGTCCTTTTTATTTTGGTTACAGAATTGTCATATCACAGTGTATGAGAGTGTTTTTGACTCTGATAATAAGAGACACACATATACTCTGAGTTCATGATGAAGTATCAGCAGATTTCATTATATTGCTCACGAGATTTCACAGTAAATGGGAGTCGGATGAACTCCACTTTAACTCTGACTAGATCTATGAGTCACAGAAATTAATTGATTAAAAGAAGTCAGACACTTTCAAACTTTTAGTGGTAATACAACATTTCATCAGCCACAGAGATAAAAACATGATTGGTATTGTCTCTGATTTTGGCTGCTGCAAAAGGACTGAAAGAGAGAAGAAAAGAAAAGAACCAAGCAGGACTCGAGGTCATCCCATTTGATTTTGGCTTCAACCCATTCACAGTCTGAATAGAAACAGCAATTTAATTTTTTAAAGGTTCAACCTTCACTCTGTTACGATGAATATGGGGCCCTTCCAATGCAAAACCTGTCAATATTTGAAACTCCATGTACGAAAAAAAAAAAAAAAAACCCACACACTTGCTGAATTAAATCATTAGAAAGGGAACTTGACACTGGATGATCCTGGGAGTCTGCCCTCAGATCTGACGACTGCCAGTCAAAACAGAAGACATGTGATCAAAAGATCAGACAAAATCTATAAAGTTTAAATAAATAATTCCATTGATATAGCAAAAATCACAGCAGGAAATACTAAACACCATGAATAGCTAAATTAAATGGAGATACAAGGTACACCCGGGCCCTAATAAACCATTAATTGGTGAGAAGAGTCTTAGTCAATTTTCATTTGTTGCAGGAAAAAACATCTTTTTGGTCAAGGCAGCCCCATAATAATGGACAACAATGGAAATGGCACAGTGGCTACATATAGCTAAATTAAGGAGCTGGGAGTTAATTAATGTTTTTCTTCACCAATTTGTGAGGAAAATATGTGGCTTTTTTATCTTCTAAATGTTTATTAACTAGTTACCAACTTAGTCTGCTGTTTGGCGCTGAGCAGGCAGTGTGAAGCAGATTTATCAGAGCTACTTTGCTCAAAACCGTCGCCTGCTGTGTCTGGAAATGAGGTTGATGAGAGAACCAATATCAAAACTATGAAGCTGTAGGCGGAAAAACCAAAACAACGAGGTGAACATTACACATAGTCATTTAACCCCTTGTTCATATATATATATATATATATAAAAACATTTGTTAAAGCTGTTTTAAATAAATGTGGAGGTGAGTTAAATGACAAGTGGGAGGATGTGTTTGTATGTGTTGGTGAGTTTGAATTATCCAAAATTAATGTGCATAAGTGAGTGCTGAAATTCACCTCAGGCTCTACACTGGACCTAAGATTATTTTTGGAAAAGGACACAGTGCCCTTGTCTTAGTCGCATGCCACTTCACGAGGTGCAGCCTGAACTCTTTAATGATGAAAAATATGACATGAAAACATACACTGATGAACCCACTTTATATAGATGTCCTTAAAAATCACTCTCCCCTGCCATTTATACAGATTTGACAAAAGAAGGCAGGCACGAAAAACATGGCAGCCCCTCCCACTTCAGAATACCACAGCCAAACGTAAAAAAAACAAGCTTGGCATTAGCTAACTGTGTCACTATTAGCTTTGACTAGCCGTTCTTTGTGCAAGTTTAAATGTCGAATAAAGTTGTAAGTCTCCATCTGTAATGTTCAACCCACATGTGTTGCATACTGCTATTATGTAATGTTTTGTTTACCACTGCACAAACAAGACAAAACAACACTGCTAACTGTCAAAAATAAATAAATCTTTTGAACAGGCACAAAAAACAAGTCCCTAGCCAGCACACCTTTTGAAAACAGACTTTCAGAAAGGCTTTCATTCTCAAACATTAATATTTAAGGAATTTTGCTTTTCATAATTATTTAGTTTCTCATAAGAGATCAGAAAAGTTTTTAACAGATATTTCAGCACGTCCATATCAAAGCCAGGTTTGGATACCTTGTGCAAAATCTTGCATAGTTTACCTTTAAGACTTGATTGTTTATACTTTCACGTCTCAAGCGAGTCAAGTCTCACAGCAGTGAAATTCAAACCAGTTCTCAAGTTCTCATTTTTGTGACCTATGTCTGACTCAGGTCCATGTTTCAAGTCTGTAAGTCTGCAGCTCTGGTTAGAGTAACAGTTATGAACCAAGCTAATTATTTCTTCAGCCAATTCCAATGGGTATTTTTCATCAATAGAATATCCTACATTTGGATGAGGAGGAGAGGAGAGGAGAGGAGAGGAGAGGAGAGGAGAGGAGAGGAGAGGAGAGGAAGGTTTCTTCGTGTACACAGAGTTGGCAAAGCTCAACATCAACACACATACACAGAGTTAAACCATTTGAGGTCTGTGTATGAGAGATATGCATGTTCATGTTCAGTCTCAAGGTCGCAGCTTTGGTAGGAAACTACTGTGTGTGTGTGTGTGTGTGTGTGTGTGTGTGTGTGTGTGTGTGTGTGTGTGTGTTTATATTTGAAAAAAGACAGATAGGGAGAGAAAGTTTGTGTTCATTATTTCTCTCATGTATACTCAGGTCTGAGGTATGCAACCCAGTGTGGGAGTGTGTAAACACACATGTGCACAAAAATGCACTTTAGCATACTCTGCACACTTTCTCCCCTCACACACTTACTTAGAAACATACTTGAAGCCAGTTTTTCAGCTCATCTTTCAACACAGTGCAACACTGGGTATTGTGCTCACTGGTGTGGACAGATGTTGCGGAGTTGTTCATCAACTAGTTGAAGGAAACTCATGTCTGAATGTAACCTGAACTGACACTCAGCCAAGAAAAAGATTCCAATGAAGCCGCCATCATCTGTATAATCATGATAATATTTCCCTTTAAAGATGGTTCCCATGTTTTGAAAACAAACAAACATATCTCTATCATCTTATCTATCTGTCAACTTGACCCTCTATTGTTCTGTCACCCAGAGCTGGAACCAAGTCATTGTTTTACACAATTCACAATTAAGTCTTACGTTTTTGCATTTAAGCTCTAAACTTCAAACTTGGAGTTTTTAATCCTAAACAAGCCCTAATGTAACAGTGAGTTTCCAGCCTCACGGATTAAGAAAGTTACTTAGCTGTTAAGCTAATGTTAGCTTGGCATTAGCTAACTGTGTCACTATTAGCTTTGACTAGCCGTTCTGTACAGCAAGAATTTGGATTTTACAAGAAATTGATTTTTTCAAATTTTGTGACATGACTCACATTAGTCTGCACCAAAACCCCAAACCAAATTTGTCCATCTCAGTTTGTGGTATTGTGTATTTTTACCTGGAAATCACACTGTCAGTGATTTTCTGGGAGACCTCCTGCATCTCATCAGCTCAGGTTATGTTCATGAAAAATCTTCCCAAAATCAAACCACATTCAAAGACATACTGAGTTACACAAATGAATTAATGCACGGTAAAGCTGCTACGGCTTTGCACAATTGGTTTGCTTGCGTCACACTGGCGACGCACAAAGAAAGTAAAAGAAAATGACTCTCTACAAGCAACACAAACAAGCATGAGGATGAACTGGAGATGTTCCCACACTGCAGTTTGGCCAGTAAGCCTGTCTACATAATGGGGGCCTTGTAGAAAACAGCTTTTATTTTTGCAGTAAGTTTTCTTCCAACTTTATATTCTATGCGGCTCTGCCAATGTATGTTCATGCCTACAGGAGCCACGTGACAAAAGACATGGCCAAGGATGTTAAATATAACCCAGACCATTGAATATGTTGTAAAAGTGTCTTTCTGAAGGAATAAAACTTTTTGTATTGTGTGTTGCTGTGCAAAATGTTCAACTTTCTTAATCACAGCTTTTAATGATTTGGCCACTTCACACATAGTATTGCCATCAATGCGAGCCTGTCCACTGACTGAGCCATGAGAGAGAAGGGTTAGTCCACACTTCAACTGTTGCCATTTTTTCTCACATTGCTCACAGAGCTTGCAGATTCAGCCAAGGCAGACACAGTTGGCAGTATTTTTGTCCAGCGCCTGGCTTTACTAAAAGCTGTGAACCTGATTTGAAGTGATAATCTGAAAGATCAGTTTTTGGTTTTGTTGCTAGAGAGGATTTTTCCCAACACTGGCTGTTTAGAACAGCAGACAGAGGAAATAAAAGCTTCTCATGATCTGGCTACAGGTTGATATAAAACAGTGGGAGACAGAAAGTGGGAAAGCCGACACTGAGTGACGCGCTAATGTAAGACATCATTACTTCAGGAGGTGTTATTCTGGAGCTTTGAAGAATCAGCATTATCAGGAAACTGTGTGTGTGTGTTTGGTGTGTATGTGTGTGTGTGTGTTCTTGGTCCAGCTTGGCCTATAAGGCTGGCACTGCCCACTTGTCTGTTCTGCTGTTACCATGACAATGCCCACCATGCCAGGCCAACACCATATGGTTGCTATGGTAACGTTCCATTTTTTTTGGCTGGTGCCGGTGAACCAGGTGTATCTGCCAGCTGGTAACGACAGGTGGATGGTGGGAGTGAGTGTGTGTGTGTGTGTGTGTGTGTGTTGTGTCTGTTTTAGAGCAGATAAACCAAAAACACTGAGCCTCCAGGAGACGGACGAAACCCGAAAAGAGAACAGAGCAAAGATCTGTGTTTTTACTCATTCCCAGAGTCTGATATTTAGAAGTGTTGATTGTGAAGCTCTCCATGGGTTTACCTTTACTGTGAGCCCATCACATGACTGATTCATAAAGAAAGACCTGACAAACTAAGCCAACAGTTGGCCATCATGCGTTACTGGACTGAGTATGGCTGACTATCGCCTGTAGCTCTTGAGAGAGTCCAGCATCATTGGTTCTAGTTGGCCTGTATCGCCTTCCACTCTGCCAATTCAGCATTTTGAAACAGGGACACAGGGAGTCTGTGAGAGTGAACTGTCTGAGTCGCAGTTTCTTTTTCTTTGTCTCATTTTAGAGTGATTTATGAAGTACAAAAACCATTTCAAGAAAAAAGAGCACTATAAGACCGCTACATGCAGCGACAGACCTTCATTGCCTCTGTCAGAAAAGGAACGGAAATTAGCATGTCCACCTGAGTGTATGGTTTCCATCACTGCTGCTGCCATCACCTGTGACTACTGCAGAGTCATTTGACCTGGGAGTGAATGTTGCTTGCACCCTCTCCCACAGAAGACAAAATCCAGATGTCAGTGGGTGTTTTTTTTTTTTTTTTTTCCGTTCAACGTAAAAGGGGCTTAATCTTTTCCTCATGTGGGTGCGGAAAATACCTGCATACCTGCTTCTTCATGTTGTGTGCTGTAACTTTTAACAACAAGATGGGATTCACGGCACTACTTCTTTGAAGTGTGCAAAGTGGTTTCATTTTAAAATATGTTTTCATTAAACCGGTATTTTGATATTAAAGGTGCCCCGTTGAGTTTTCTCGTAAGTTATGTTTACGTTCACTGTTACTGTTACCAGAAAACATTGTGTGTCCTTGCAGTCTAACAAACATGTTGAATTAATTTATCTCCTCATGAAAGACTTGCAAAGCAGATTTCTTTTGGGAAGTCTTTAAATTCTGTCTTGTTTACATCTACAAGCCCGTCACAAGTCTCTTAAATTGGATCAACGTTTCAAGGAAACAATGTAAAGAGAGAGGAAACAAGGAAATGTGTGTGTTCTTTTAATTGTGTTTATTGATCTTCAGAAAAATAAGTTGTAAGTACAATGCAAATGACATTTTTAAGTTTTACAAATTGAGCAAGAGGGAAAGGGGGAAAAAAGGACACACAATATGAGAGGATTAATTAATGTGATAGATCAATAAATAAATATGTAAATAAAATTTAAAAATAAAATAATAATAATATGACAATGGCTATATGACAGGCAGTTGCATGAGAGTGGCTTTCAATGTGTTTTAAGAGTAAACAAGCATCACGTGAGGCGACGTCTGTTGCTGATGACACGGGGACAGCTGGATCTGCTGCATGATGTGGTCACCATCTGTGACTACCGTTATATTCACGCGAGACGAACAGTCGTTCCCACCAGACCGGTGTTAGACACACTGATAGGATACCTGCTCGTTGATGGCAAAATGTTGGCACACCTTAATTACAGCAAAGAAGAAGATAACAGGTACTTACAAGGCTGCTATTGTGCTCGCTCCTTAGAGCAGAAATAAAAGCATTGGGACGGCCTGCAAGATGGCGGACCAAAACAACTTCTGGTTTGAGCGAGGATTAAAGAGTGAGGAAATACTGAAGAAGAGTTTTGGACGGGTTATTTGCTTGCTGTCTTGTGTTTTACTGCTTCTGAGAAAGTTTTTCCTCGTCCACTGGCGTCCTGATGGGAACCTGCTCTCTGAAAAGTGCCCTGAGATAACCTCTGTTATGATTTGGCACTAAATAGATAAAACTGACTGGATTTGCTTGCTTGTTACTGCCACCAACTGTCAATGAGATGAACGTGAAAGTGGCAGGAGTGAATATATGACATCACCTGTGTGCTTGCATGCTGTGTGTTTGTCTTTGTGCTAGTGCACAACTAAAGTGGGAACACACGTGTAAAATCATTGCTCCACAGAGCTACTAGTGCTCAAAAACTCCACAGGGTACATTTAAAAGCTACCATACAATACTACAGCGAAGGAACCACTGTGAACTGAGAGTCCGTCTGACTTACTTGTGTCGCTTGTCTTGAACAGCTTGGTAGCAGCTTTAGAACCAGGGTTGTTGATCAGAGTTGGGTGTGTGCATTTGTTAGAAAGTATCAGACGCCAGAGTCAACAGATTGCAACATATCAAACCGACTGCATTATTGAAATGGTTCCATATACTGTACGTCTCCTTGGGCTGCTTGATCTGCCAGTTCAGACTGTGATTCAGCTCAAGATGTTGTAATTGTACTGTTGAATTATGCAATGACTGCTGCACTATAATGTTTAGAACCAGACTGAGGCTCTATTTATTTATTTAAGTTGAAAAATCTATAGCTGTGTTCCAATACCATTACACATGATTTTCATACACATGTATGTTATAATTGTCGTAGAATATTGCTTTTGCAGTTGGTGTAAAATAAATCCATGCACTTTAGTATATAGTAATATTGGCACTGGGCATCAATCAAACTGTGACCTCAAAACACCACGACCAATTAAATGTAAGGAGAAGATTTACAGAAAGACCAAGATCCTGTACAAGCTGCCTCATGATGGAGTACTAGAGCCAGTAATTCAAAATTCTGAGATTTAAGTCAAAATATATTCAAAGTAAAAAATATTTTGAACAAAACATGTGACATTTAACTCTTGAAGCAACCTACTTTGTCATAAGAGCAGAGAAATTTACCATAATGGTGCACAGAATCCTTCAAAGAGGAAAAGAGTTAGAAGAATCCAACACTCTGCTATGAGACTAGTTTTATTCACACTTTCGTACGAGCCAACGTCAATTTGATGATATCCTGGTGATCGACAGAGGGGACGTTAGTGAGGACCAAACAAACTTCAGGGACTGCATCAGTGCCAAAACCATTTGGCAGTATGTCTCCGGTACAATAACGTTTTAATTTTACATCATAGAAGTGTTTAATAAGTTGTAGGCTATAAGTTCTGGTGTATTTTGATTGGTTGTCAGTGTTTTTATTATTCATCAAATCAGTCTGAAATTCATCTCAACTACATTGTTTGCCACTGTTGTCATTATAGCTAGAACAATTGTTAAAACTGTATGAAAAAAACATTCATAGTTATTGTTCTATGTGTGAGCAGCCCTTTATTTTGAAGTTTTCATTAAAAAATTACGTCTTTTATCAAAAAATTATGACTTTTTCCCTAAAATATTACTTTCTTCATTAAATGCTAATTTTTCAGCATTTTTTTTTTTTTTTTTTTTTTTTTTTTTTTTTTTTTTTTTTTTTTACATTTTTCATTCATTTAAATTGTGTCACTTTTTCAGTGTGAACACACTCCTGTACAAAACCTACTCATTAATTTAAGATATGGAGCTGCAGCCCATCTTATCTTTCATGAAAATGTGCATTTTATTGAATTATTCCAAATTCAATGTTGCATCCTTTTTAATATTGACATTGATTTTGAAACAGATGTTGTGACGTCACCAACATTGTTTGAATCGATGATGCGTCTCCCTGTGGATCACGTGGGACATAAAGAATGGGTATAAAGTCCCCAAACTTGGGGTCATAAGGTTTGTAATTGACATTCACAGCAGGCCAGAAAGGACGGGGAACATGAAAAATTACATCAAGCTTTGGAGCCTGTGTAAGAGTTTGCTCTTGCCAGAGGAGAGGTGTGTGTGTGTGTGTGTGTGTGTGTGTGTCCGTTGCTTCTCCTTGTGCATGTGTGTCTATGTGTGTGAGTCACTGTAAATGTGTGTGCTTACATGTACACTGTAAGTATCTGTGTGTGGTGTGTTTGTGTCTTTGCCCGTGGAGAGGAGAGGAGGTAAATTCATATCAGAGTGTTTTTGCTACTGGCATGGTAATTATGGCAGTTTTTAATAACTATGCTTTATAATCATTTAGCACTGATGATACACACACACACACATACACACACACACGTACAAACACACACACACATCTCTTGAGGCACTAATGAATTTAGATGTGATAGGCACTGAAGCTGAACTTAAGGGATGGGGGCAGAGAGAGATAGATGGATAAAGAGCGAGGAAGGCTAAGACAGAGAGGCGGGGAAACTTTGCTTTCAGTTTAACAAAATAACCATTTATGCGTGAAAATGTTCATCATTTTTCATCAGCATGTTCCGGGAAAAAAAACTGATCACTGCTTCAATGAGTGTGCGCCCATTCTGATACCATGAGAACAAAGATAAAAAACAAACAAATATTTTAAAATTAATAAGCTTTTTGAGAGCCTGATTGTACAGAATTGAGGAGGAAAGGAGCTGTAGTCTCAAGCAACTGACAGATTCAGTATAAATTAAATTACTACAAATTAAAAGCCTCCATGTGTTGGTGACAGGTTATGGTAGCTTTGAGCAAGGAGTTGCGAAGTAATGTTAGCTAGCTAGCAAACAAACTTACTTTTCATGCTGTCAAAACACTCACTGTCACTTGAAACTAACTTTTTTTGCACAGGAAAAATAAACTTGTGCAAATGCTCAGAATGTTTAGTTTGAAGATGTCTGTCCAGTATGTTCATTTTTTTTAAAATCTCTCATTACTTCACCGCACCTCTCCACATAAAACACCCTGAGGCCTCTCCTCTGCTTTTCAAATGACTTGGGTGAAGCCAGCATTTATAAACTCTCTCTTGTATTTTCATTTCAACATCCTGCACGCAGTTAAGAATGAGGGAACCACAGAAGTCACACTCAACCATAGACAGAAGAATAGATGAAGCCAGTGCAGAAGTGCCTTAAATCCGCAGTCTTGCTTTCTTACTAATGGCCAGCAGGGTTGCAAAAAAAGTTCCAATTGTATGTACTCCTAATGAGTTTATGGTCTCATTTGCTACTTTGAAGTCTTCTTCAATACAACATGATGTTCATTTAGTAAATTCTGGTCCTATTTAGAGTAAAAGCAGGGTATGCTTTAAGGCAGGGCCACCCTGTGATTGACAAGACATTCTCAGTGAGTCAAAAACGTTGCTTTTTTTTACTTATCTTTTTTATAAATGATCATTATGATGATGATAATATCATTATTGAATTGAATTCATTTGTATTACCCTTTTAATTGTATTATTAACGCGTTGACAATATTGTTTATAAAACATTCATGCCGATTAGGGATATTGATTTGAATTGAATTCAGTCCATCCAGTGTAACACACAGGTCACACTCAGATCAAACTGACAAACTGGCCAGAGTTGATCAAATAGATCAAGATTGATTGCTTATTCCTTGCTTAAAATGTTTTCAGAAAGATATTTTAGCTGTAATATGACAATAAGATTGTGAACACGCAGGCTGTCATTATTTCCTGTTGAATGGGTGAGCCAAAACTGAGAGCTGCCCAAGTCACAGTACTCCACCCACCTGTTCTCCACTCTTGTCTGTCCTGTGCATGCTCTGGTCGCAAAAAAAACAAGACTGCAACCTCCATAATGCCAAAAACGGTAGTCTAAATCCGAAATGGTGACGTCTTGGTGCCTCCATCCAAGAGAGGGGGAGTTCATATCCTGACCCAACATGTGAGCTGGACAGGCATTGCTATGCTTTTTTTTTTTTTTACTCTGCCAATTGGTGATCCAGTATGGGGGTTAAAACCCCTGCAAGAGGTTGCAAGATAAATATGAGCAGTTACAAGATTGTTTATGGGACATGAGGGGGGCAGTGT
>JAJHUR010130303.1:1355-18825 GCA_027495735.1 Lutjanus campechanus | reverse complement strand
GAGAGAGTTATCAAGCAGGAGATAAGAACACTGTGTGTGTGTGTGTTTGCAGGTACATTTGTGTTCTAACCATGTTTCTTCTGTAATTCAGGATTCAGCAGTGTTCCCATCTCAACCACATGCCAAGCGAAAAACTGGCCTCCGTCCTCTCCTCCTGCTTGTTTCAGACTCAGGGACAAACGCCACAGGAAACCAGCGTCGTCCATGACCTCATCAGCAACTACATTACACTCTTCAGTGTGAGTCACAAATGTTTTATTTATTAGTTTTTTGACATTTGGCTGGAGACAATGAGGAGGGTGACAAAGGGCTGCGCTTGTGTGGCTCTTCCACTTCAAAGTTAAATAACATCCAGGTTTTATCACATAATTGGTAAAAAACAAACAAACAAAAAACTTATCACAGTTTAATAGTCCACTTTACTACTTCAAACCCCACATAGTTACCAGTCATGAAAAAAAAACAGATGTCATTCTGCTCAGACTGCACACATCTCCAGAAAACACAGAGATTATATTGAAGAAAAAAAAAAACAGGTCACCTAGAACAAAAAATACCAAAGGAACTTTGTTCAGGACATCTTTCGCTTGAGGGCAAAACGGGACCAGGCTTATGAGTTTGTTCTGAGTTTGAGAAATATAACTTAATAAAACTGAAAAAAACAGAGGGAAGGAAATATTTTTTCCCCTTTGACTCAGCAGTCTGATTTTCTTTTTTGTTTTTGTTCAGTAATTTTAGCTGTAATTCAAGATGTTGGAAGTAAATTTAGAGTAAATGTTTAATGTTAATATACAGAGTGTATAAAACAACAGCATTAAAGAACTATGTCATGCTTGTATTGTATAAAGTGTTACGTTTTTAATGAAGGTGCCATCATTAAAAACTAGTGTTGTCTGATAAAAAATGCTGAAAACAGCAGTCACAGAGGACTGAGACTGACTTTTAAAATATTCTGCCGCGGGTGAAAAATGTAATATACAGTCCTTTTAAATAAGGAAAGACCCCGAATATATAGTTGCCTATAGCATTATATTTATATTGTATTATATTTCAGCAGAGTTTATTCTAGATCCTAAAGTCTTATTGTAACAGCTCTGTTTAAGGTGCAATGCAGCAATTCAGTATTGCAGTTTAAAAAAGTTGAAATATTTATGAATCTGTTTTTTTCATATTCAAAATTTTGTTGATGTTCAACTTTGCATTAAATCAGGTACCACCATCGCCCAAGTATATTTGCTGCAAGTTAATTAAGTGCAAGACACAAACAAGTCAGCAACTCTGTGGTCTTAATGGTGAAGGTTGACTGATGGAATGCAAGATTTCTGGTTCTTTCTCAATAATGCATATTGATTTTAAAAAAATATGCTTTTAAGCTTCTAACATTGCCCTGGGTAACTGAAGTCCAAAGCTCCACCAAAATGAGGCAAAACACGAATAAAGAGCGAGAAATGGAGCTCCTCTCTGGAGTTTGATTAGCCTCAAGACCCGTACACGTAAAAACTAGGAGTGTGCATGTTACATGATCACACAGAACAGTATTCACGATCGGAAAACATTCGTCATGAAGCAGCATTTCTGCTCTGAGCGCACAAATGTGGTCCGAGATGGGTTATTTTTTGGACAGCTTTTTTGTTTGTGCCTTCATTTTACATAGGACAGCTGAAGATATGACAGGAAATGGGGGAGAAAGAGTGGGGAGGATGACTTGCAACAAAGAGACACAGGCTGGAATCAAACCCACAGCCTCTTCAGAGGACTGATAAATGGGACCAATGCTCTACCGACAGAGCCACCAGCGAACCCATCAGAGACAGTTTTTTGATGTGATCCTGCAACCACAGGGCTGTGATGAGTGTGAGCTCAGCACAATCTACCTCCACCCTACCGTCGAAGCTTTGAATATTCACGGATAGTTCTCATTGAAGCTTTGCAGGCCCCAAAATGGTATTTTGGACATCCCTACTTGACGTACACTGTCACCACTACCATCCAAATAGTGAAAGCATGCATGTTGTTCTGTAAACAGCAAGTGTTATCTGTTGGTCAAATCACCCCTGAGATCTTTCTGTAGGAAAGGTTCATGCAGTCTGATGTAGTTAGACTGATTTATTTAGGAGGAAAAAAAATCACAACATTTAAAGCATCCATGTACTGTATTACCATAATGCATATCTAAACCAAACTGCAGGCATGACTTTATTTACACTCTCCTACTTCAACCATCTGGGGAGCAGAAGTGTTGTTGCCAAATCTCCACAATAGGCTTGACTTGATGGGCGGGGGTGTGGGATCAATGTAACCCTTGGAGAGCTGCCTGGCTTATGGGAGACGCAGCACAGAGCGCCTGCTAATTCCCCGCGGAACGCCTGGATCCCTCTTGTTCTGACGTTAAAGGAGGAGCATTCACTCCAAATCGGTTCGGGACGCCATCATTCGCATGACAAATAGCCATTAAGCTCAACCAATCATGAGCCCAATAGCAAGTGAATACACACACTGTGACATTAAAAAAAAAAAAAAAAAGGAGTGAGACATCCCGCTAATTAAAGCGCCAGTTCTGTGCTGGATGTCGTCGACGGGGCCCATTATCAGGCCTAAACACACACACCATGAGTTTGTGAGTTTTTTTTTTGTTTGTTTGTTTTTCCCTCTCACCCAATCTTCTCTGCCATTCGCAGAACTCCCAACAAAGCAAGTTGTTCTCTGAAAATGATAATGATGTTAAAAAAAAGTTGGAATAAAAAAATATCATTTCCCACGCAGAGCTTTGTGAAAGAAAAGAGTATTCACTTGGCGCTGAGCTGTGTCAAACACTCACAGCCAACTTCTTTCTTCAAAATTAGTTTTAGAAGTGTTAGCTGAACGACCCAATTCTACAGTTTGCGCATGATACCTTTTTTCTCTGGTTTAATCTACTCTTCCATGTATTGTATCTGAGTGCTGGAATTAATATTACCTCGGAAAATGTTTTTTTTTATGATTCTATCAGGCAGTTTAACGTCTCTAAAGTGTGCAGTCAGAAAGTTTCTCATTGGCTGAGTTTGTGTGTGTGTTTTTTTGTGATTTTTTTTTTTTCTGTAACAGGTCAATGAAGAGCGGGTGCAACAGATGGAGAGGGAGAATAGCTTCATCACACGCTGGAACGACAAGAAGGACACCACAGTAAGCCGACCCGCAGAACCCAAATGGAAATCACCAACGGGTGTTCTGTTTGTTTGTGTGTGTGTATTGATTTGCCTGCATGCGTCAAGGTCTCTCAAATCAGGGATTCATTTGAACAAGTTTCCTGTTTTTCTGGCAAAAATGAGGAGGATGGAGGGGGTGAGGAGGCAAGAGCAGACGGGTGAGGAAAAAAGGGCTTTGTTCCTGTTAACCTTTACGGCAGGTACTTTATGCCTGGATGCCTCGGCCGAGAAAAACATTTGGTTCAGATAACTGGGGAAAAAAAAATTAAATCACATGCCGCCGCTGTTGTTGAAATCTGAAATAAGTTGTTTGTGCCCCGCGCCTCTCTGCTCTCCACCTTGTCCGTAGGCTTTTAGAACATGTCTGCTGCTGTGGGGCAGGAGGGTTACTCAGTGGAAAGCCAGTGCTATTATAAAGCTGTCTGAAGTGAAGAGTGGGACAACATTTTGGTTATAGACACAAATTTGAGGGTGTTAGGATTTTAAAGGAGAAGTCTGTAATATATTTACTGTAATTTATCATAAAATGACCATGATATGTCATCAGAGATTAATAAAACTAAAGCTAAGCTGAAATTCTAGCTTCTCTGACGTCAGTGCTACAGCTGCGTTGTTTCCACTTAATAACTAATTTTGCTTGTCCGTTTCACGTTAATTAGATTTTCAATGAATGCTGAATATTTGCCAAATGAGTGTCTGTTAATGAGATGTAAAAAAAAAATGAATATGTTTATTGAAAATGTAAAATTGAGCAATATGTTAATGGAGCCTAGCAGACAGTAATGCAGGCGGTCACTGAATTCAAATTTTGAGAGCAGTGGGCTTTTGTTTTCAGGATAATGGGCTTACTTTCACATTGACCGAGACTGTCAAGGACTTGTCAAATTACAATTTTGCGTACATCTTGCACTCCTGCAGTGTTCCTGCAGCCTGCCTGAGCTTCCTCGACTCTGGGGACGAGGGGACAGCAGAAAGTTCAACAATAGATTGTACATTAAATAGGGATTCAACCTTTTTTAATATATTGTTTACGGCTCCAACTTGCTATTTGGACTGCAGTACTCACTTCTGGATGAGTAATTGCTACATATTGCTCCTTTAACTGCTTGAAAAATAGAAAAGTTCGTAGTTTTTCATTAACAACAATCATTTAATATAATTACAAGTCAGCGTGGTGAAAATGTCTCTGTTGAGATAATGGGTTTGCTTATTTTAGGGACAATTTAACATTTTATCAAACTTAAACATCGCTTAAAGTCATTAAAACATTAAATTAATGTTACATTAATGAACTCCTTTGATAGAGAACTTACTTGCTTGGCCTTATTTTCAGAGTTTTGTCCACCATTAATATCACTTAAGATAACATTTGAGTCACTGGGTTTGTTGTTAGACATTACTTCACATGTCTGCAAGAGCTGTGGACAACAAGCTCCCGAGCATTTGAACGCAGTCAACTTAACCACTAATTTGGACGTGGAATTGATGTGAAAGTTAAAGGTTGTGACTTGAAATGTCCCTTTTAAGCGTCCGTTCCATGCTGCTCTGTATAGCACTGTAGCTCTCATTCTGAAGAAGTATGAAAAAATACATGTAAAAAATGTCATTTCCCACCCACAGACTCATAAAGGCAGCATGCAGTTTATTTATAGGGGTATGTGACTTTGGTTTATATAAGCTATCTTTTATGGGCTCTTTATTCAGTACACTATTGTATCAAAGTTAAGTGTAGCTCAGGTCTAGGTTATCAAACATAGGGCAAAATAAATTACCTTCTCAACATTCATCCTAATAAATAGGCATGAAAAAGGTGGTGAAGACATGTGAAAACACAATTTCACAGAAAAAAACTGCCTTAGTACAGTAACTCACACAGTTGTATAAAGGATACTATATGGGCTCAGGGACACTTTTGAAAACTGCTGTCTGTAAACACAGTTTGTTGCTGCATCTATAAATGCAAGTTAATACTCCACCATCAACATCCAGAAACAGAGCAGACCATCTGTATTGACTGATGCAAAGTGGAAAAGTCCACATTTCAGTCATTGTTTTTGGAAATTATGAACGTCGTGTCCTCCAGGCTAAAGAGGAGAAGGACCATCCAGATTGTTACCAGCAGTAACTTCAAAAGCAGCATCTGATGATACGGGGATGTGTCAGTGCCAATGGCATCATGGTGAACGTCACATCTCTGAGTCCCCATTAATTCTGAAATGTAAAATACAAGCTTTTGAGCAACATGCACTGCCTTCCAGACAAATGCTTTCTTGGGGTCCCTGCTTATTTCAGCAAGACGATGCCAAGACACATTCTGCACATGTTACAACACTGTGGCCTGCCTGCAGTCCAGACCTGTCTCCCATTGAAACTGTGTGACCCATCATGAAGCAAAAAATAGGACAGTTTGATTTAATTGACATTTAATGTAAGACTACTTTCTGGCTGTCGCTTAGCATAACATTTATAATTCACAGAAACATAATACTAAGGTATTTGGTAATGGTCTTCATGGTTCTTGAGCATCTGATGCTGTCAGATTGGTTCAAACAAAGTTGATCTCTGAGAATGTATAGTGTGAACGTTAGTTGAGTCAAGAGACTAAGGGAAATTAATTGATGAATGGATTCACAATTTTTTACTATTTTTAAATAATTATTGAAGGTATCAAGTATTTTCAAGGCAAAGAGCTCCAGTCCCAGTGAAGTCGAGTCATTGTCCAAGTCGAGTTGCAAGTCCAAAAAGCATCAAATTTGTAACTCGAGCCCACACCTCTGATAGTTTCTGAGATAATTCAGTGGTGCATCAGTCAAACAGCATTGCCATCTCTGTAGTCATAATGCTAGGCAGGGTAAAAACTCACACACTTCAGTCCGTGCTCTATTTAAGATAAAAAGATTTAAGATTGAACTATTCAGCCTGCAGTCCAAGCATTTCCAAACAGGAGAGAAAAGCACGGATAGGATAAGATTTAAGGTACAGGATGCTGCTGAGCAAATGGCTCTTGGGTCTGCACTTGAATACCAAGACAGTGTGCGCTTTTGACATTTGCAGGAAGCTTGTCTCAGCGGGCTCGGGCCCTGCAGGTGAGGGTTCTGACCTCATCTGTTTCCATTTAAAGGCGGAGAATGACAAGGAGGCCTGCACCCTGCAAGTGGATAGTATGGCTAGACTGAGGGGAGTAAGTAAATCAGTGATATAATGAGGTGTAAGGCAATGTCATGCCTTGTAAGTTAGAAGTGGCACTTTGAAATCAATACTTGCATTTACAGCGCGGGGCGAGTGCGGAGAGAGTATGACTTTGGTAAAGATTAGAAATGCCTTCATTTCGCAGAGAACATTGCTGTTTTTCTTACTCGTTGCCGAGCAGTCTCCCTCTCGGCTGGGAAACCATTTAACACTTCTTTTTGTTGCCCTTTGCTCACTTCCTCTGCAAGTTGTCAGCATCTTATGTCTTTCTTTTTCTCTCAGCAAATGCTATGTTTGTAGAGTGTGACTAGGTTTGTTTTTCCCATCACATAAGAATGAAGGGGATGGAGGAAAGGTGTTCTTAGCAACTCAAGGTGGACCCATATCTGTGTGTGACATTTTCACAATCAGAGCTTTCACTTCATTGGTTTGGATGACTGTAATTTTTATGTCATTTTAGGGCCACAAGAGTGAGAAGTTGTGTTCCTCCCACTTATCATGCAATAGTCCACACAGCTAAAGCCAATAATAGACCTCAGTTCACCTGTACATTAAAATGACAAAGGAGAAGTAACTATAATTTCCAGATAGCCAAGGGAAAAGAGAGCTTTCCGTGCTCACTTAGTTGTTCATTTCCTGGAGATGGATTACCACTCCGCTGGGCCAGAAATCCGGATTTGGTGCCTCAACTATGACCCTTTCTCTTTAAAGAGCTACATTTTCACTCTCTTTCTCTAACTTCTCACCAAAAAAGATCATTTTTTAATTGGATGGAGAGAGGATTACAGCTCTGACACATGGAGAAAGGTGCCATGATTTGTTCTGACAAGAGTAATATTACTGGGAATTTGACCTCCTGAATATCAGGCGAAAAAGCAACTTTCTTCTTTTCAATTTCACATCTGTTACATTTAGTCAAAAGAAATGTTTTCTCTTTCATCATCTATCAGTTGATTTGCAAGTGAAATTTTTCAAACAGCACCAAAGGAGGAAAATTTTGATTTATGTTTTTCAATACCACCACTTTTGTTCTCAACTTCATGCTAAGTTTATTCTTGGGATGAGTAATTGCTATTTTCTTATTCACTTTCTTAAAAACAGTGCACACTCCCAACTACCTGGCTTCTCTTTAGCTCCCCTACAGCACAGACCGTGTGCCACGCTAGCTAATGTTAGCTCATGCTAAGACCAACAAATGGCCATTACCCACCACAACTTCACATACCTCATGGACAACACATGATGCTGGTCAGTCACGTTGAGTCTCATGTATGTCACATCTCTGTTTTGGTCAATGGCGAGGATGCTCTTCTGAGGCAAGCAATGGGAAGCTGACTGCAGTTCACTTTAAGGTTAAGTGTGGAGCATTTAGGAGGATCTGTTGGCAAAATATTTCTATAAATGTTTTCATTAATGTATGATCACCTGAAACTTTTGTTACCTTAGAATGAAGCTTTTATATCTACAGAGGGTCCTGGTCTGCCATGCTTTACTGCCATGTTTCTTCAGTAGCTCAGAATGAGGCAGGCGAGTTTGTAGCAATCTTCTATTTCAGCGCTAGATATGGTCAAAATCCACACAACGGCCACCAGTGTCATTAATAACAAGGATTTTCTGAAAATTTCACATAATATCTTCAGTGGTTGACTGCCACAAAGGGTTAGAAACTTCCAAAACTGATGTTGTATTAAATGGAAAGTAAATTATAAAAGTCATCAGAGATCAAGGAAACATGTTAAGTTGAAATGCTCAGTTTTCTGACATTGATGCAGCAGCCAAATTGGAGCCAAATGTTCACCGACTGAGTAAATGTCTGTTTATTAGTTGTAAGAAATTATTAATAACCTTTTAGAGGTTGTAGATGCTTGTAGCAGTTAAATTGAGGAGTATGTTAATGGGGTCTTGCAGGCAGTGAGACAGGCAGCCACTTAACTCAAACTCCTGTCGATTGTTATTTACGATGTTGCACGCGTCCTGCACTCCTGCGGAGCTCCTGCAGCCTGCAGTGCTTCGCCGAGGGGAGGAGGGGGTGGTGGGGAAACAACTTGCTTCAACCATAGACTGTATATTTAACATACAGTCTATAGCTCCTTTTGCTCGTACATTGCTACATACTGCTCCTTTAAACCTTCAGCATTTTATTCAGCATACATTGATTAGCTTAAGTAGCGCTCAGAAATTAATGCGCAGTAGATGACTAAAATAACTCCTTACAATTTTAAGGTGAGATGTGTTTTCTAGGAAAAAAAAGCATTTATTAGTAGAAGACTGTAGCACTGGCTAAAAAATTCCCTCGCTGCAGTGTAGCCTGTCTTTTATTAATAAAACATAGAAAAGACTGTTACAGAAGAAGTTACAGTGAACCCATCTCTCTCTCTCTCTCTGCCTTGGCATCTCTGCTGGGTTCATTCTGGCAATTTGCTTTTAAGTTTTCTTTCTATTCCCATACAAAAAAAACCTGCATATTTTCCAAGGTGCATCTTCAAACCGTTTTTTAAACAGACAGCCCTGTTAAAGTTAACACCTCAGTCGAGCATTTCGGTTTCGGTGTAGGTGAAACGTGAGCCCTACGCTTCCACCTTTACAAGTTTATCTCACACATGTTCTCTTTATTTAGCCGTGGTTTTAACGCTACCAGGGTTTAGTTTGCCTCCAGCTTAGAAAACGACTTTGGTTTCCACAAATCCTCCAACCTTTTCTCTCACTTTTCTCCATTTAGATTCATGCCACACTGGAGTGCGAATTTCGAAGAAAAGCCAATTAATCCAGCTGCATTGTTTTTGTAATTCAGCTGATCTCTCTGTCTCAGTCTATTTTTTGTTCTTCCTTTCTCTCCCTCTCTCTCACCCTCCCAAGTTCTCTCCAGCTGGGGACTTGATCTTCGAGGTGTACCTGGAAAAGAGAGCGCCAGAGAACTGCTGTTTAATCAAGGTATAAGAGTGTGTGTGTAAAATGTGTGTGTTTGTGCTTGTTGGGCATGTGAGTCTGTGCATACGCTCGCTTTCCCATAGGTCCCTGGTGGTAAGGTGAAATAAGAAAGAGGGAGCAGAGATGGAGTGTGGGATGAAGGCAGGTGGAGCAGGAGAAGGAATGAGGGCTGCGGGTGGGTAGAATGAGAGGTGGAGAGGTTGATAGAATAGGGCTAAGACATTCGTGGTTTAACCTGATGGGATTACCGCCACTGAAATAAATCAAAAGCGAACTAATCAAAGAAATGTCTGATTTAATTGTGTGAGTAATTGCATTTTACAAGGCACGCAGGCCGCTGCAGGTTACGGACTCCTTTCACAGGTCGGCAGCAGCCGTAGAAGAGGGATGGGGTTAAAGAGGATCGCTCAGCACCACAGTTTGACTTTAATACTCCACTTTCTCTCAGTGGAGTAAAGTAGCACATTTGCTTTTGTTCACTTCTGTTCAGGTGCGCTTAATAAGAAGAAGAAATAAGAAGCAAGTATTTAATCAGCGGGCCGTGAACGTGGCTGCGAGTCAGATATCTGTGCAGTTAGAGTTACATGTTTAGTATTGAATTGCTCTTCATCGGTGGAAATGGATCAAAGCAGTGATATCGATCTGCAGAGCATATGATCTGAGCTTTACAATGCAGAATATGCCCACTTTGTTCGATTGTTTTTCTTTTATTTGTTTTATTGTTTTGCCGAGGCGCGTATTCATCTGTTTGTTGTGTTTGCGGTAGGTCTCTCCCAGCATGCGGCCCACGGAGCTCGCAGAAACTACGCTGAGTATGAGGAGCATCACCTTTGATGCCAGTGACCTCTGGACCACCTTTGAAGTCATTGAGAATGGAGAGTTAGGTATTTCCTCCTCCGTTCCCTTCATGATTCGTATTCAAATCATAAAACATGTTAACAAATAATGTTGTTCTAAATCAACATTTGAATGCTGAGCAGCTTCATTACTTATTTGCATGTCTGTTCATTCTGTTTAAACTCTGTATTTCTCCACAGCTGCAGATAAAGACAAGGCTACTTTATGACCAGGGATGGGTCAGATCACTCTGAAAAGCACTTAGCTACTAATACAAATTACATGGAAATTTTTGTAATTAGTAATGCAGTTCATTGGTGTACAAAAAATGTAATCTAATCATCATACGTTTGAGTTACTTAAATGTCAAACATTGAAAATATTGCACAAATATATTTATTTAATTTTCTTTTTTCCCTTGAACCATCTCAAAAGATGTCCAAAGTATATAAAAATGTATTATTGCATAATAATCTGTAACTACCCAACCCTGTTTATGACATGTCTGATGTTATCATAGCACAGAAATGAAAGGAAAAACAATATGCTGAGAGTTCTCTTCCACATTTTGATGGCATTTATGGTCGCGTTAGCTTCTCTGTGTTCTCCTCTGCGTGTTTGACTGAGGGTGGGGCCTCACTCACTCCTACACACACAGAGGACAGCAGAGCAGAGAGGTAGAGAGGTCGAGAAGAGATATTTTTCTGTCTGTTTTGTCTATAGTGGTTCTTTTACACAGCCACGGCATTAGCTGCTCGTAGCGAAGTGTTAGAATTTTTTCAAGATTCGATTGTGACAGAACTAAAACCTAAAACCTAAAACCTTGAAAATCCCTGTTAGAAACTTCAATTGTTAAAAAAAATACATTCAGTATAGCCTTGTCACCCCAGTGACTCCAAGATTTTCTTTTTCATAATGTTATTTGTCTGTTATTCTATATGTAAAAAAAACCCCAAACATTTCCACAGAGGCGGTACATGATGGGGTCAAGAGAAGGTTCAAGTATTTAACACAATGTCTCACTTGGTTGTACTGCTTGCAGTTTTTATGTAAAAGCACAAGTTCAGTACTGCAAACGACTGCATTTTAAAGGGGTCACAAGCCAAAAAAGTTTTGAAACGCTGCACTACTATAGATAAATAGATTTCCTACTAACTTGTATTCCTGGTGCCAACTTTCTTTTTGGCATTTTGGCCTTTATTCAATAATGATAGTAGAGATGCAGACAGACAATGTTGTGGAGAGAGAGAGAGGGGTATGACATGCAGCAAAGATCCCTCTGGCTGGGAATCAAAGCGAGGACGCTGCACTTATGTCATATGCGCCTTAACCTTTAGGCTACGCGGTCACCCGCTGCCAACGTATCTAAGAATTATGTTCTTATGCAACTATTTTGCATTATTATTTTGCATTGCCTTGGGGTTCTGGGGTAAAAAGCACCAAACGTGAACCGAACTGTGCCTGGCTCGCATACAATCAGGGATGTTTGCTGCATATCTTTCCTCATCTCTGTCTCCTCTCATTTACTGTCATCTCTTCACTGTCACTGTCCAATAAAAAAAGTAAATAAATGAACATAAGTACATTTAGCCATTTTGAACAGAATGTTGATTTTTTTTTCTATTCCAACAATATTTGTTTGTTGCAACTAAAAGGAAATTACATTATGGTTAAGTTTTGCTTTATTACAAAGATTAGACCAGCGGCCCTGCACAGGCGCCTCCTCAATCAGCTGTAACCAGGGGAACACCCTGCGCCGTGATGCAGTTTAATCAACATTGAAATTGAAGCATGTTTTTCTTTACCTCACACTGTTCAAGCTTACACAAAAATCCTCTTCACTAATTACCACTTCTTAGACTCCATTTGAAGAAATTAAACAAGCATTTAATTTCAATCAAGTAGAAGAGCATCTTCAATAACAAGTCCTACATTCTTCCCTTTTGTTCGACAGAAAGGTCAAGAAATCATTTACTCTTTAATTGAAGCGCTCGACTCACAAAGGCCTGACAAATGTGATTGTGTTTCTATACACTGATCTCTCTGAAAATGATTGCCTTTCTGCCATTACAGTCTGCACTTTTGTCTTAATATGACTTCATGATATTATTATCAGTTAATTCATATTTTTTTTTGTGCCTCTTCACCCGCGATAGTCATGGCCAGAGGCTTTACATTCTCGGGTTGTCTATCCCGTTCTTGTGAACACGACATCTTAAGAACGCCTTCAGGGGATTTCTTCAGATTTGGCAAAAATGTCCATTTGGACTCAAGGATCAACTGATCAGAATTTGAAGGTCAAACGTCAAATGTCAAGGTCACTGTGACCTCACAATACACGTTTTTGGCCATAACTCAAGATTTCATTCACTGATTATGACGGACTTTCATACAAATGTCTAATATGATAAAATGATGATGACATTTTATATCCAAAAGGTCAAAGGTCAACTTCACAGTGACATCATGATGTTCAGCTCTCTGTCAGTCTTCTTTACTCCTCTAAGTCAGACATTGCCAAATTTTAGAATTCCACACCCCAGTTTGAAACCCGATTCTTCAGTCACAACTCTGATCGACACAAGAGACTAATCGTACCAATGACAAGATTCTGTGTTAATGTGACCGATCACCAACTACATGTAACACCTGTTAGATTAGGTAATCCCATTTTATTAGTTCTTTTTTTTTTTATTATTAATCCTAAACATTTTATGGTCACTTCAAACTTCATGTTTAAAAGTGTCATCTCTCAAGGCCCACCTACAGGGCTTTCATAAGATCAGACAGAACTTTATTAATTCCAAAGGAAATTCTTGAACCAGATTTCTCCAAAATTACAGCAACCTAAGAATAACAACAATCGAGCATCAAATAAGTGAAATATAAGATATAAAGTGTATAAGGAGTAAAATGCAAAGAAACAGTTCTTAATAGACCAACAATAGATGTCAGATGAAGAAAAAAGTAAGCTAAGCAGAAAAAGTAGTTATGGCATGTACATGATAATAATGAAAAGTAATATTGGTAGTGACAGTGAAAGGAATATTGCACAATGTATTAAAACATGACATTAAACACAATAGAAAAGAATAACATTGCACATGTTAATAATGAGCACAATATTGCCCAGTATATTGAAAAGTAATAAGTGAACATTATATAGCCAATATTCACAGCCCACACTTTGGGAAACACTGCTGTATGTGAAGACAGCATGTTTCTCACTGGAGATTATTCACTGGACTCATGCATGTCAGTATACTGTAGTATTAAACTTTCTCTAAGTTTTCACTCCATGCACAAGTCTGGACAGACATGGATGTAAACTATAAATCCAATTTTGGTGTCTTCTATCAGCTGTGGCCTTTTCTAAAAGACCCCTGTTAAGTAAATTAAATAATTTTTTTTCTTCATCATTAAACGGTACCACGGCAGGCATCTGTTGCATGATTAGAACCGAATGACGCTGTTTTCTGTTGACCAGCGTGGTTTTGAAAAATATAAACTTAATTCCATAAGTTTGATTAAAGGTTGCCCTGCTGTCGACTCATAGCAGCAAAAGTCTTTTCTCTAAACTCCCTGCTGTCATCTGCAGTATATCCAATTAGTGAATGATGAGTCACATCACCATTTAAATGGCTATTCTCATCCAAGGCATATACAAAGATCACACTTTCTCTCATCCGAGGACCTCGTGATTAGAAGATTATGCTATCTCTCTAATGAACCGGTGTCCGTGAACATGGACGCACACTGAGAAATTAGCCAAGCATCGTCAATTTGATGATATGCACATTAATTAATCATCTTTACCGTCATATGTCATAAATTACCTTCATCTTCCTTGCATGATCGACCTGGGGAGCTGACCCACCTCATCTTGCATTAATATGCACTGTTGGCGCCCCGCGCCTCACACACACCCCCACATTTGATCATAGCACGGGAAGCGGCGAGCAAGGGGGAGTCAAAGTTGAGCTTTGTCGCGAAGTTGCTTAGCTGGCGGTCCCCGTGCACTTTTCATCAGTTCACTGAGAGTTTACGCCACGCTCTTATGTTTGTTTTCCTCCTCACAAAGTTACAGAGGACACGCCGTCCTCTTCTAAAAACGAAGGTGTGTTGAATACTGAATATATTTGCTGACGGTTCAGCATATTTTCCATGGCAAGACAATATGTCTGTGGAAGAGTAAACAGTCAAGCTATTTTGAAGGCGGTAGCGTGACAGGTTTTGCTCATAAAACCATAAAGAAGGGAGGGAAAGTGCGTTAATTAGCCATTTTGGAGGATAGCTACAGATAAACACTGTTATCGAGGACAATAGGCAGAAAAGGGGAGCTAATATTTGTTGGGAAATGAGGAACTAATTCCATGGCCTGGGTCTGCAAAGATTCCAGTGAGAAGATAAGCCCACTGTTATGAATAAGTTATGCCATTGTGGCTCTTTTTACCTCCTTCGGTTATGAAAAACAGGGGAGCAGGAGAAGGAGGCATCAGAGCAGGGTGGTGGTACACAAATTATCTGCTTTTTTTTTAGCTGATAGCATGTACCCTGTTCACCAATTAGGAAGAGATAATAGGTCTATTTTGCACATGAGTGTGTTTTTATAATCAGGTCCTGATATGCTGGAGATAATTTAAACTGCTCTGTGATGAAAATGGGGAGAACAACAACATAATTTTGTTATTTGGTTAACTAGAATTAGTCATGGATTTTATACGAGCTTGTGATTTTGTTTCATGCATTTTTAATTCATGTAAAACAGAATGGCTTTGTTCACAGTTGACTTTTTTGACCATTATTGTATGACTGTTTTTATTTCCTGGCAGATTTACCTGTCTATAACGCCACTTCCTGTGAACCACTGTCTTTTATGTTCAACAGAGCGACCGCTGCACCACAGTGAAAAAATTCTTGAGCAGGTGCTGGAGTGGAGCACCTTGGACTGCCCGAGCTCTGCTTTTCTTGTCATAAAGAAGTTTTCAGGGGCAAAAGGTGTAGCTGATGGGAAAGGTAGAGTATGTAAATGGTCATACAGAAAGATTACAAATGGTGCCTTTACATGCAACGATATGTTGTTTTGCATGTGTACTGGTTCAGCGTAGGACTGCAACTCCTTTTTAAATTATATGTTAATCCTTTGATTACTACTGTTTAATTCATTGTTTAGTCAGTTGTTTAGTAATTCCCAACCAATTTAAAGCTAATTTTGCCCAGAGGGTACCTCTGCACTTGACAAGGGGTATGTGGAAAGATTGCTAAGTAACTCAGCTAATTAAAAAATGATTACCTGATTATTTAAAGAAAAAAAAAGTATTCCCATAATTAGTCAGACATAACACCTGTACACCATGAGTGCATGAAAACTACCTACCAGAGAGCTGGGAAGTTAAAACTAAGTTGATAAAGTAGGGCAAAAGCATACAGTTGAAATTGTTAGCTGAAAATATCCTTAACTGTTGTGATAGTTGATTTTAGCTAAAACTAATGGCTAAACATTTGAAATAGTTAGCTGAAAGTCGTGGGTAAACATTTGAATTTGTTTTGTCAGAAGTAGGCTAATGGTTAAACGGTCTAAATAGTTACCTAAAAGTAATCAATTAAACAGTCAAAATAGTTAGCTAGGAGCAATATCTAGCAGTTGAAGATTGATAAAAGTAAAGGTTAACTGTTGAAATTGTTAATTAGCTAAAAGTAATGGCTAAACAGTCAAAATAGTTACCTAAGAGTAATGTTAAATGGTTGAAATAGTTAGCTAAAAGTAATGGATAGCATTTGGAATGATTACTTAGCTAAAAGTAATAGATATACAGTAAAAACAGTTGGGTAAAAGTGCTTAAACAGACAAAATAGTTACCTAAGAGTATTGCTAAATGGTTGAAATAGTTAGTTAGCTAAAGTTAATGGATTTGCAGTTGGAATATTAAGTCGGCTAAAATATAAACAGTCAAAATAGTTAGCTAAAAGAAATTAATAGCATTTGGAATGATTAGCTAAAAGTAATCAATAAACAGTCAAAACAGTTAGCAAAAAGTGCTTAAACAGGCAAAATATTCAAGAGTAATTGCGAAACAGTTGAGACAGTTAGTTAGCTAAAAGTAATGGTTAAACAGTTGAAAGATAAGCTAATAGTAATCGTTTCAACAGTTGAAATAATAAGCAGTAAAATGCTAATGGATGAAGGTATTAGCCAAAAATAATGTCTAAGCTGTTGAAATAGTAGCCTTTACCTCAAAGTAATGTATAAATAGTGAAATTGCTAAACAAAATGGGTAAAGGTTTGAAACATTTAGCTAAAAATAAAGGATAAAACAAAACATCTGGCTTGCAGATACCATGGCAAGTGATCGTAGTTTAAAAAGTAAACTTGGATTAAGTAAAAAAAATACTGAAACATTATCCATTTATTTAATTGCAGCAGTTGAGTTTAAAATCAATTCAAATGAACTAATTTGGAACAGGACCAGTAGTTTCGATGAAGCGGTACTTGAGTTCATCTGGCAGGCTGTGGGTGATGAAAAAAATAGTGGGAACCACTTGTGTGTACAATATCAGAAAACAGTGAAACGTTACCATGTTTCCAGTACTATAACAAAATTATTTGATTTAAATTAGCAACGATACTGAAACAAAGAAAAGGAAACAGGACAAAAGCAGTCAAACTGTCACGTTTGAAAAGCTGAAGCTAGTTAATTGCTGACGTTAATGATAAATTAATCTGACAAATGACTAGAAAACAGAAAAATATTCTTCCTTGATAGATTTCTTTGTGTTTTGCAGCAGACCAAAAGCAGTTTATAAAAGGCGACTATCTGAAGTTCAGCGATGGATCCTCCAAACTGCTGTCAGGGCACAAATTCCAGGACAAATACGTTGTACTACGTGCAGAGCAGCTGCTGCTCTACAGAGATATCAAAGTAGGTACACCTTTATTTTCAGCTTAATCTACTGCCACATCTCCTGTAAACACTTGCCACAATGGGTTTTTGCATGCAAACACAACATATCGGGCGAACAAAGAGTATTTTTTATCACAAGGGAATTCAAAAGGTTATAAAACTGCTTCAGAAAAACACAATGTGTGAGAGTGGCGCCCACATAGCCGCAACCAAATAGACTGAACTCCACCCGTGCTCTCTCTGCTTCATCTCCCTGGCGACATGTCCATCTCTGGGATCCAAATCTCCGAATTAAGGAGGAAAATAAAACACACTGATGACAGCGGACGTCCCACTCTCTTTGGAAAAAGGCAGGATACAGCGTGTGCTTCAGAGAGGACCAGCAGGCCCGCGTTCCCTCGAGGGCTTTTCTTCTCAGCACATTTCTGC
>JAJHUR010130297.1:5453-17676 GCA_027495735.1 Lutjanus campechanus | reverse complement strand
GGCTTTGTTCTTATTAATCAATTAATTATAACCGCAGTAAGCTCGCCGTCATATGCGCGCGCGCGCGCACGCACGCACGCACACACACCCACACACACAGGCCCGCTCTCTCTCCCTCCCCCTCCTCTGTCTGTCTCTCTCTCTCTGTCTCTCTGGTAATATCGCCAAGGGAAAAAAACTATTGTTGTTCATCCCTTCAATCGCCGATATACGATCGGATCGCCAATCGGCACAACCCTACTTCTTACCCTTAAGCAATTTGTCTGAGACAAACTAATCAATGACAATCATGTATCCTGGAAACTAATGCCCTGATTTCCATTAAATTTGTAGTATATTTATGGTCTCCAGAGGATGAATCCTAAGGACTTTTTGACCTTTTTGACCTTTTTTTTAGTTAGCTCCTTGCCTTCAGGAAAAAAAATTCTCACATGTAAAGAAATGGAAGAAATAACCAGATACAATGAGCACAGTGCCATGAAATTTACTGATCTGATCCATGCTCCCCAGAGGATTACCTTGATTCAATTTGAAATTTTTTTTTCTTCATGTTTTTAGTTTAACTGCAGCCCATCTGCTGTAGCTCCTGTGGAGACTCTACAGACTCATACATCAAGACAGATGAAAGCTTAGAATAAACTTCACTGCTTCAGGCAAAACACTGTGAATTTTAGATTTACATTTCTTAATATTCTGTAAAATATATTGGAGTGGTGGTTCTTACACAGACTTTTTATGGATTAGTCACCATCCTGCCTCACAAAGTCACGATACTGAAGGCAAAAATCTCTCTAACTTCAAGATACTGTCATTTTCTTTCCTCATGGTAACTGCTACAGCTTCAAGACAAGTGAAATGATCTCCCCAGCTGGTAAAACTGTTCCACTTCTAACTTCTACGTCTTCACAAAAATCAGATCAAACACTGAAATAAATGACTCAGTGAAGTCATGAGTATATACAGCAGCGAAGGAGTTGTTGGTTGTTTGGTTGGATGGTAAACAAGAGAAACTGCAAACGAAACAAAACTGTGGTACATGAGGTGAAGATTTTCAGGAAAATGCATAGTGAGTCACCTTGTCGCCCACAGCGGGCTATTAGCGGCTTCGGTTTCCATGTCAACAGGGTGGATTATGTAGTTTAAATGGACAGTGAGAAAGGTGCATGACGGTAAGGTGAGAATGAGAAGGAAGTCTGGAGTTAATGAGAGAAAATCAATAACACATTATGTCAAAAATGAACTAAAACACGACAGAACTTGATGACGTGAGATGATGCGTGAGGCTGCGAGGTGAAACTGAATGAGAAAAGATGGATGTGGTGGTTTTCACCTGACATGAGAAAACAGCACGAGAGAAGGTTTCATGAAATTGCATGATGCAGAATTACATGACATGACAGGTGGTAATAACTACACAATGTAGTTCATGAAATCATCAGCTGCACAATATGGTAAAAAAAAAAGTTGTATTGCGATTATTTAACTGAAATTGCAGTTGCAATATGCAATACAATTATGGAAATGATCATTTTAGTATTATATTTAAATTTTTGTTGAAAAAAAGGGGTCTGTTCCTAACAAACTTGTTTTCTTACATCTGAAGAACAAGATGTTTGCCAGGTTTATCTCTGCAGCTCTACACTGCTTCTTTTTAACGCTGTTTTCTCACGTTTTTCCTTTTTCAAAAATTGTGATTTGGATATTGTACTTGGCCACATTGTAATTTCAATTTGATTGTGCAGCACAAGTTGCCCAGACAAGACAAAACAACAAATCAAACAGAAGAAAATCAAAGACACAGTGACCTGATAGTAACCATATAAATTAGAGGATCACTGTGCAGGATTCTCAGGCTCATTTATATCCCATTTATGTAAGAAAACAGATATATTTGTTTCAAACGATGCAACCCTCACTCCCCACATACTGTCATGTATCCTTTATATTGGTATGGATGTTAAGTAATGCATCCACTAGAGGGCGCTGCTCAGAGTCAAAAGTTGCCCCTGCTGCCCAAAGGTGAACAAGAGTCAAAAGTTTCTGACAATGATCAACGTGGTGAAGCTGGAGGAGACTGTAATAATGAAGACAGCGTTGCCCAGCGAGGCTTCAGACAAGCCACCAGAAAAATCCAGCGGAAACGGTGCCAAGATGTAGACGTGGGCTATGACACACATTTTAAATTTTTTTTTTTTGGTACATAAGCTTAATCTTTTTTACAACTGGAAAAGGCAAGAATCATTTTAGGCCTACAAAAAGGATAAATAAAGAAAAAATGTTTAAGCCAGTGGCAGCCACTAGAAAGCAGGAAAAAAAACCTGCATTTAGGCGACCAAAATGTATTTTGGCCACCAAATCCATATGATCATATGGCATGAAATTACTCAAACTGAGATGAGATGACATCATATGGCAACAGCCAAGAGATGAGAGGATATTACGGTTGATGAAATGAGAAGAGAGCATTAAATAATTTAAAAGTACATGAGAGGACGTGATACTGACATAAAATGATTTCAAATAAGATGTCAGAACACCACATGAGATCGTGTGTTTCCATTACAAGACATGAAATAAAGAACTTTCAAACCAGAGCAAATCCAAAACATATTCGCAGCACAGAAGTCAAACATTATTCATCAGGAGTAGCTGCAGTCACGCAGCCAGAAGAGACCAACAGACAGCAGCAACAATTAAACAACAACATAAAAACATCATGAAAAACCTCTCTGTTGTGCTCACACGAGTGCACCTGTCTATGTGCGTGCTTCTGTGCATGAACAAGCTGGTGGATTTATGGGTCAAGAGGTTTTGTGTTGGTGTTCTTCCAACTACAAGTGGTGGCAGCAAGGAGAAAAAATCAGACTATTTCAGGAGAGCGAAATCAGGCTTTTAAAGCGCTCTGCGCCGCCACCTCGGTCAGGGAGCTGGAGCCGGAGCGGCTGTGCGAGGGTGAGGAGTGGTTTTTACACGATCTGACAGTCTGTTTCTCAGCATGGTGCATTAAGTCGTGTTAAATATTTAGCTGCACTGCCTCGAAACAGCCAAAATGGATGTTTAGAGTCCTCGGTGGATTTCTGACCTCTCCTGGCCTGCAGCCTCCTCGTTTCCCAGCGTTCCCTGCTAATAAACAGGCAGAGCTCTGTCAGACCGTCTGCTGCGTTTACTGGGATTAATTAACTCGACAGAAACATATAGCAAGAAGGTGGTGATAAATAAATGCTCCAAATTAAACATCTCAGAGAAATGTAAAGACACACAGGGCCCAATTTGTTTTCAATTTGCAAAAAAAAAAAAAATCATCCCGCAACAGATTCACAACCAGATTTTCACAACTAAATTAAATTAACGTAGTCAGTAGGGTGGCCCAGTTTACTAAAGTCCTGCCTAAAAATACTTTACGGCTTTATCAGCGTGAATCACCAGCTGGTGGAGTTACAAAGACGACGAGATGACAAACTGATAAAATGAAAATAAAGACTGAACAGCGGGAGACAAATCTGGACTCAAAGTCACAAAATGAAGAAGTGTTTTGAGGGATTTGTCTTCTTTCTACGACGTTTGAATTTCCACACGTTGACACAGCATGCGGTATTGTGATAAAACTAAAAGTCAGCATGAATTCTCAAACAGAAAACAGACACAAGACTGGTGGAAATTACTTTTTTTTCCTGTTTGTTAATGTTTCTGGAGCAGAATAGGCTCTGACGTGCTGTTTGTAAATGAGTGGGAGTGTGTTATGACTCGTTCTGTCTTCTAACATCTGTGCACGCCTCACACACACACACACACTTAGATCCAGTATCACACTCATAAAATATGTAGGAGGAGATCTAAATCATCCTCTTATCTGGACGGTTATAAACATGAGGCAGGCTGAAATTAGACAAAGGAATCAAAAGACTTAAATAATATTTTAGAAATTTTATTTTGGGAACCTGGCTATTTAATTTATTGTAAAGAGATGTTTAAATAGTGCCAGCAGAGAGGTACAGTATGCCTGTTTTATGACAAAGTGTAAACATAGGCAGTATGAAAAGTAGATGGAGCTTCTGGGTCTGAAGCGAAGCCAATTCAGAGTTCTTTAAACCTGCATTTTTCCTAACGACCAGCAGGGGGCGACTCCACTGGTTGCAAAAAGAAGTGTGGTCTTATAAGAAAATAACCCAACTTCTCCCTTTATTTATGACCTCAGTGAACAGTTTCTTAATGGTTTTAATGTCCCATCACTCCAGTAAACAAAGATAGCGTCAGCTTAATTCCCAAAGTCGAAGTTTGGAAACAATAATCCACAAACTAAATGGTAACGTCACCGTGTACTTACACTTGTGTGGCATTATGGTCAGAGGTGGGTAGTGACAAATTACATTTACTCAAGTGACTTTTTTGGAAACTGTACTTCCCATTAATGCCTTCTCTCTCTCTGCAGTCTTTCAAGTGAACAGACTATTAAACCAAACTTCTAAAATCAGGTGTTTTATGGTAGGAACTGATTTTTCCACATTTAAAACTCTAGTTACACCATTACAGAGACTCTTATCTGATTCAGTTCGATCTACAGGCACATTCGGCTCACATGTCATTTACTCAGTAACAACATTAACTAACCTGTTTGTCACAGATGTACAATACTCATGTTGACTGATGACAGTCAGGATAGAGAGGAGGCCTAAACAAAGCCTTCAAAACTACCAAGTCAGCTTCCATATTTTAAATTACATAATTTATCTTGCAATAATTTACAGGGAAATGGTGCAGTCTCATATATCCAGGCCTCTCCACAGCACTCAGTCCCGGAGAAAGATCTGGGTCCATGCATACACATTCTGCTATAAGGGGGGAAAATGCCCTGCCTTGTTTGCATTGCTTGAAACCAATCACAAACATCTTGGGTGGCACTAAGCCCAGGATGCAGTGACGGTGCTGCTGCAGAATAGTGTCGGGGGGAACTTCACACATCAGGAGGCAAACTGACAATAAAATGACTGCATCACTGCAAAACAAAAGCTTACAGCTGTTAGCTTGTTTATGTTTGCATCATTAGCGTCGCAGGTGCTAATTTGCTGTTGTCAGCATGAAGGTTGCAGCTCGGAGGTTGTTCTTGTTTCCCAGGGACACTGAAAATGATAGCGGACACTGCAATGCCGCTTGAAGCAAGCAACCAACTCCAGGACTTATATCCACAGTGTGCACCCGGTGTGCAGCTTCATGTTTTTTAGACACTGGGGTGGACACGTCCCCTCTGTTCCCCCTGAGATCTGCACCCAAATCACCAGTCAACAGTTAATAATACTCTTGCACTCTTATTTTGATTGCTTCTTTCACTTCTACTTGAATATTTGTTTTTAAAAAGTAACTGTCCTTTTACTTGAGTAGTTTTTCTCCTCTACCCGCCTCTAATTATATTATTTGACAACCAGACTTCTTTTTCCAACCAGTGGAGTCGCCCCCTGCTGGTCATTAGAAAGAATTTAAGGCATTGTCTTCACTTTACCCTGGAGGCTACATACACGTCATTCATACAGTCTACGGAGACTGATTTAGATTTTGTCTATGACAGATATTTTAGAAGCAATTAGTAATGAGTCAGCATTCACTGGTCAGGGTCATAATGATCAGTCACTAAATCATTAGGAATCTTTCCTTAACCTGCTGAGGTTTGATCCTTCAGGTGTCCAACATGCTGCAGTGCTCCTGAAGACACTTAAGGACACTTCAGGAAGACTCTCTCTGACATCACGGCAAGGAAGTCACTTTAGGAGAACATTAACGAGCCTAATTAAGGGACCGCATCCTTTGAAGTTCACGGCTTATAAATGGTGGCCTTTAGTAAACCCAGAGTCCAGGATTGAAGCTGCACTTCCCCTCAGGCCTCAAAGAAACCAAACTATGCGTTTGAACAGTCCTCATCAGCCTGTAAAGGACAGGTCATTGATCACAGAAAAAAAAGACAAAGACATCTCAGTGTCTCTGCAGTGCTGCATTTCTTTAAACTGAAGAAAAGGAGGAGGAGAAAACTGTGAACTTGGTTGTGGCCGAGACAAAAAAGGCCAACATGAAACGCAGGTTTTTGCAAAGTTAGTTTGAGGTAAGTTATTTTTAAATAGCAGTACAATAGCTCACCAGTGTGAAGCCTGTAAGGCCGTGTTACGACCGGCCTTGAAACAAAACACAGTCCTGAGTCCTAAAACGCAGAAACAAGTTCGCATATTTTGCATCTCTGGTTCCTCATGATGAAGTCAGACGGTTTTCTGAATGTGTTTATGGTCAGAAGTCTGAAATACGGTCTGTGGCTAACGCAAACTTAAGACATGTCCACGTTTTTAGTTCTATGACAAAATATGACACTAAATACCTCCCTCGTGAATTTAAGCTTTCACATGTCTTTAAAACCAGGATCATCAGCAGTAACTTGACATGACTCCTATATGACTCAAAGTGAACATGACAGTAAAATAAAGTGCGGCTCAGAGTGATAAAAGTGCTAATGGAAATCAGAGCGGCACAATTTCACTCAGTGTGACCACTAGGAATTATATTTGTATATAATGAAATAGTTTTGACAATTACGTTGTGGTGGCAACTGTTGCTCAGTTGCTGAACAGAATGTGTATCATAACCTTCTGTTTGCACACCGGAGTGATGCTAACTTCTAGGATGCATTACAAAAATACTTCATCCCTGCAGCACTCTAAGGGTCGAGTCCACTGAAAGAAACGCAGTGTGGCATCATCCAGCAAAGTGCTGCACTGGCCAATCAGATACATGCATGTGCACATTCCCGATGAAGTATTCACTTTGCAACCATTGTGGCGGAATATTGAATCATTTCTGCCAAAAGTTGTAAAATCCTGCCTCATCACAGCAGTTTGGGCATCTGATACGCCTTCCAACTGGTGAATATTTTACTCAAACTGACCTTTCTGAGTCATTTTTCATGATCTCGCTAGTACCTTAAATAGCAGCCCTTCCACTAACGCAGCTAATGCAGATTTATTAAAAACAGGGTTTCGCTCTGAGCAGCTACTAAATCAGCCATTTGTTGACTTTTCTCCAGTCTGTGCACCAAAAATCACACAAAGTACAGGGACTTTTATTTAAAGGCTTTTGATCTGGGAACATCTTTTCTTTATTGAAGTGATCATAACTTTGAGACAGCAAAATAAAAACAAGGTCTGAACCGAGTTTCTGACCACTTGTTCACACGTTAGTGCTCGAAGCCTCCTGCGACTTCTCTGATTCAATAACAGGGTTAAATATCAACTGGAAACGAGTCACAGCAACAGTAGAGGTTTAACACAGAGACGTGCTGCTGCTGTGACAGTCTGCAGGTTGACGTGGTTCACGTGTGTGATGACACAGACGCTGTGGGGTCCCACACACACACACACACACAGAGCCCATTTGTATATCACAGATAGCTGCGCGTGTGTGGGCTGACAGCTCCTCCAGCAGCATTATTTATGGCAGCCGAGTGGGAGGCTTCATACGTTCTAATACTTTCCTGTCTTCATTGAAAAAAAAAGGTTAAATTAAAAGCTTTAATCTCATTCATCAAACAAGAACAACACGAATGTTTCAGAGCTCATTAACATTACAAAAATGGTCCTTATCATATATATGTGTGCATTATATCCCCTGTGCGCTGATGAGAAAATCCCTATAGGCGTTTCATTTCCACATCAGAGTGTTAATGTAGATTGAACTCTTGGCTGCGTCTCAGTTTTTTTTTATCGAGAATCAAAAAATGGCAAAGATTAGCCCGAGGCAATCTGGGATTAAAGAGCTTCTATCAATATATATGCATTCATTACTGCATACAGGGTTTAAGGTGCAGGAGGACAGAGGACAGAGACATGATGCTGGGAGGACGAGACACCACAGAGGAAGAAAAGAAGAGAGGGAGAAAGATTGTGGTGAGAGAACCAGAAAGGAAAAGCAAGGAGGAAACAAAGGAGGGCAAGAGGAAACAAAGAAAGAAGAGAGTAAACGAAAAACAAAAAGAGGAGAGGAAGAAATAAGGAGATAGGAGATGAGAGCCGAGGAGAAACCAAGGAAAGGAAAGGAAAGGAAAGGAAAGGAAAGGAGGACAAGAGAAACAAGGGGAAGAGAGAGGAACTGAGTGGAAAAGGCGAAAGGAAGAGAGGGAAAGCTAGGACGAGATGAGTAAATGAGAGGAGAGGAGGAGAAGAAAAGATGACAACAAGAAGGGAGGAATCAAGGAAATAAGAAAGGAGAAACAACAGGAGAGGAAAAATAAACAAGAGGAGGAAAGGAGCTGAAATGAGAGGATTAAACAAAGGATTACATGAGGAGACTTTAAAAGAAAAGAGCAAACAAGGAGAATAAAAATGAGGACATAAGAGGAAGAGATGAAAGGCAAGGAGAAAACAAGGAAAGGCAAGAAGGAAAGTGCAGAGGAGATGAGGAAACAAGAGAGGAGAGGAGATTAGGAGGAAATGAGAGACAAAAGTGTAAAGTAGAGGAGGAAATGACAGGTGAACAAGAGAAACAAGGACAGAAAAAAGAAAACAGGAGAAGGAAAGGAGACGATCTGAACGGAGAGGAGGAAACAGGTATCAGAGGATGATAGGAAAGGAAAGGAAAGATGAGGGAAGATGAGGAAAGCAGCGATGAGAGGAGAAGAAAGAAAGATAAGAGGGGAGGAAATAAGAAAAGGAAAGGGAAAGTGAAGAGGAGATGAGTAAATGAGAGTGAAGAGGATGAGAAGAAAAGAAGATAACAGGAGAGGAAGAATAAAGGAGATAAGTGGAGAAACCAAAAGAGAGTCAACAAGACAAGAGGAAGAAAAAGGAAACAAGAGGAGAAAAAGGAGGAGAAGAACAGAGGGAGAATAAAAGAAGTGAAAGCAGAGAAGGAGGAAATGAACAAGGAAAGAAGGAAGGTAAGGAAACAAAATAGAAGAAGAAAACAAAGGGAGAGGAGGAAAATGAAAAAAGGAGATGGAAACCAAGAAGGAAACAAGAAAAGGAAGGTGGAGAAGAGGGGGAGAAGAAAAGATGAGAAAAGGGGGAGCAATAAAGGAGAAACAAGAGGCGAAACAAGGAAAGAGGGACAGGAGAGGAAAAAAGAAAAAGAGGATGGGAAAGGAGGAGACTGGAGGCGAGGGAGTGGTAAAAAGAAAGAGTGAGAGAAGAGGAAAGAGGATAGAGAAAGGAGGGAATAGAAGATTAGAGGATAAAATAATCAAGAGGAGGGAAAGTGGAAGAGATGAGATGAACGAGAAAACATGAGGAGAGGAAGGAAGGAAATGACGGGAGGAAACTGAAAGAAGAGAGAGGGAAGAACAAGAGAGGAGTGATGAGGGATGGAGAAATAAATACTGTAGCATGAAAGAAGAGAGGCAAAAAGAGAGATGGAGAAAATAACAAAAGATAGGATAAGATGAGAGATAAAAGATGCAGAGGAAAACTGGAGATGCAGAGTGAAATCAGAGACTGAGGAAGATGAGGAGGACGAGGGAGGAAAGAGAAGAGGATGATGTCTCTGCAATGATTTGGCAGAAACAGAGAAAAAGGAGAAGAGAAAGACACCTCGGGGAGGAGGATGATTTCTTTTTCTTGTTTCAGTGAAAAAGCCTCAGAAACAGAAGGAGGAAGGGAACTCTGTGAACTCCAAAATAAAAGCGTGACAGAGAGAGAGAGAGAGAGAGAGAGAGAGGGGACGTGACTCAGCCTGACAAGAAAACCTCAGCAAAATATAAAAACCAGAGTCAGGGAGGTTTTCCTTCCAACATGACTCCGCTGGTGACAAAGTCTGGCGTTTAAATTTAAAAATGAGATAAAATCAAATGAAATATAATATACAGATGTGCCTATACACATGTTAATGGGTCTAGCTTTGCAGAATCCAAGTCAAATCGCCCTGTGGGGACAATAAAATAAGTAATCTTCTAAGTCAAGACGCTCTCATCCTACCCTTTAGCGCCGTTATGAAACACCACCAGAAAGCCTTTTTAAATGTGATTGAGACAGAAGAGGCTGACCATTTACCATCAATTTCACTTTTGATCATGAGACTGGGACGGTACAGGGGGAAAAAAAGTCAACAGAACCGAGCAGGAGCAGGAATCATAACGATAAGTTAGTTTTTTGCAGGCACTCGACGATGGGACTGGAGCCATTCTTTCTGGATTTGGACGGAACAGGACCATTTTTGTAGAGGGAGTGAAAATGCATTCCCAAATGAACACTGCTGTTTGGTTATGTTTTAGGCACCAAAGCTACTTGGTTAGGTTTAGGAAGAGATTATGGTTTGGATTAAAATAAGCACGTCGCAAGATGCAGAATACATGCAAGTCATGTGACGCACATAACATGATGTGCCTAATAATGTTTTGGGTTCAGATGGGGCCTGAACCCTGGTTTCCTGGGTGAAAGCACCACCTCCTCCAGATGGAGACTTTCTCGCCATGTTTAAAAGGTAAAGGTCAACCTTATCGCCTCAGATAGAATCACACAGAGCACAACGCACAGTGAGATTTAGTCTCTCTATTTAATCCATTCTAGCATCAGAAGAAGTGGGCATCTGCTGTACAGTGCCCAGGGACCAGCTCTACAGGTGTAGGCCATCACTCTGGTCGAGGGTTTTGACTGAAGGATTGACTTAGTAGTTAGTTTTTGATGGTGCGTGGAAACCTGAGCACCCAGAGTAAACCCACACAAGCACGGGGAGGACATGCAAACCCCACTCGAAACGGGATTGAAACCCACAACCACTGCACCAGAGAGGTTACAGGAGGTGCTGCCACCGTGCTCCATGTGTGTCGGTATTTTAACAATCTTGGTGATGAGAAATGGGCTGGTATCTATCCATCCATCAGTCCATTCATATACAGGGCTCGACAGTCAACCAATTCTTGGCCTTTGTTTGCCATTAGTGACAAAACCGCAAAACCCCAAATAATATTTTTTTTGAAGTATTTGTTGCAACAGGGATATTTAGGGCCCGAGAACCAAATGGTGTGAGGACCCTGTTGGATTTTTTTCTTCTTCTTCTACTTCTCTGCCATCTTCAATGACATGTTTGAGGGGCTAAACAAGCTCGGTGACGCAGAAACACATTAGTTGTGGTGAAACATCCCGTCTAATATAGCCTTTGGCTGTAAGTGTGGCCAAATGGCTTGACTGTGCCATGATGACACAGTGAACTTTGAGGTTTTGCAATGACACAGACCAGTTCAGGCCTGAACACATCTACAGGCCAGTGTTCGGTTCATGTTGCAAATTGGCTCGATAGCGCCTCGTACAAAATTTCAACAAAGTAGCCCCTGCGTCCCTTTTCAGACACATGTATCACGCACAAAAAAGTCTCTTGGACCCATAGCCTAAACCCAAAAGGAAGTCGCTCCTACAGAATTCATCATAATGACTTCAAAATCGGTGGTTGCCATCGAGACTACTTTGTGATCAAAACCTATTAAAACATTTATCTGCCAGCCTGAACACATATATGATGGGGTCACGGCTGCATCATGCCCTGACAGGCTTGGGGGTGCGGGGGTCTGTCCAATGCTGCTTGCAGCTTTAATTAAATGTTGCTGTTACAGTCAGAGGCTGACGATACTACATGTGTGACTGTGGTTTGACTAACTTGGAAACATCTCAACTGTGTTAACAGATCCAGCTGACAATGAACCAGATGAACCTGAATGAAAATCAAAAAGGAAATGTGTGTAGTCTTGAAGGTGAATTATCCTGACATCTTTGAGCTGGACAAGATATTTTATTGCAAAGCACAAACAAACAAACAACACACAGTTCTGTAAGTGACACATCAAGTTCACTTGTTCAAGGGAACAGAACTAATAAACTTCATGTCGTATTTTCATTATTGAACTGACGTCTAACTGCAGCATCTCAGAAATTACTCAAATTATAAGGTGACTAAAAATGAGAACTGTATTTACAGTTTTGGCCACCCGAATCCGATGCCTGGTTTCCAGACTGGGAACCGGTTTTAAAAGTTAGCGTGCAGTAATAAGCTTTAAGATGCCCCAAAAGGAAATAAAAGTGCAGCAGAGGAACCAATCAATCAAAGGCACCAGAGTGTGGAGCTGCAGCCTCAGATTACAACACAGAACAGACCTGAAGGAGCTCCGATCAACTGATACAAAGTGTGTTTTAAAACGAGGACAGGGATGCAGGAGATTAGAAAACAAATAAAATAGTAAGTGTCCAGAGACACACTGCTATACAGAGCC
>JAJHUR010130294.1:1428-12941 GCA_027495735.1 Lutjanus campechanus | reverse complement strand
CACACACAACAGTTGTTTCTGGTGATCATAATGTCAAGAATTGGGTTTTAAGTTTCTGATTATTGACTTTTCTGCATCGATTCATACATGTCCTTTACCCCGTCACCTACTGCTTATGCTCCTATCGGGTCAGATATAATACTATTATGCCTAATCACATAGATGGCTTTACTTTCAACAGTCTAAAGAGCATTTTGACTCCATTTACACCAACCCATTTATTAATCCTGTGTAAAGGTTTTCATGGCCACTTTGTTAACAAAAAGTTGCTTTTTTACACACCCAGCTGACACAAAGTAACATTGGTATTCATTTGGAATGTAGGTTCAATATTTACTTTCATTTTAGTTTATTGAGTCTCACCAAGTTGCTATTTTTGTCAATCTGCAGTTTGCAGCTGAGCATGCTGAGTACAGTGGGTTTATTGGAGCTTCTTTGCTGCTTATGCTCCTCCACTTTGTTCTTAATCTGCTTGATCCCCACCTTTGTTCCTTCATAGTTGAAAAATACAACATTAATGATCAGCCCTTCAAAAAGAACTACCTGGTGTTCCACCCGTCCGGTTTTTGATGGCAGGGTGATGCATCATGTCGCTGATTAAACCACCAGGTGTCTGTAACGTTCGTGGGAGGAAACATGTTTACTTGTTTTTCTTCAGTTTGAACTCAAGAGTGTGAGAGTGTACTCTGCTTACCAACACCCACACACACACAGGCAGGGGAGCAACAGGCTAATTAACAGACTATTACTCTCCTGCTCTCCGGAGTCAGTGTGTGTATGTACATATGTGTGAGTGTGTGCGTGCCCGTCTTATGAAAGATGTGACTAAACCTCATGACAGGCTCATCTGAGCAGAGAGGCAATAACATGCAGCACACACCCCTCAATCTGTTCTCTCACACACACACGCACACAAACACACAAACCTGACCCAGAACAGATATCCCAACAGCACTGTGTTGCTGAGGATGATGATTTTATTTTAGGAGACTGGTCCCACCTCCCCAAGTCCATTTCTCAATGCCACTATGACAAATGGCCTCGCTTTCTTTCATGCGCACGCATGCACGCGCACACATGCGCACACACGCACACACACGCACACACACACACACACACACACACACACACACTTTTCTAGGTTTGTTTTTTCATTGAAGGTGCTTTCTAACAGCTTAAGGCTCATTTTTTAAAAATCACTTTTATTACTGAAAAATCCCCAGGTTTTTAGAAGAATCATACTCATTGAAAGAGATTTTCAAACTGATTTTACGGCTTCTGTATGAAAGATTCTATGTTTTCTGTAGAAACAATTCACAAAGGGAGTAGACGATACAGATAAAGATATCCAGCGCCAACGCTGCGCACATGCACATCACGCACTGTGCGTTGGGCATCAAATGCCAGAGGGGGGCTCCAAAACAGTCCAATCATGGAGTACTATTAAGTAATATAAAAACATCCATTGATAAAACTAGAATTACCTATTCATGGTTGTGTGTCTCCATCAAGTTGCAGTTTATACCCATGTCTGTCCACACTCATAAAATATATGTATTGAAGACTTTGAAAGAATTTGAAAGTTATGTGTATTTTAGGCGAAACTGAAATGATCACTATTATGACTCCAGTGAATTATTTATCATAAGAAATATGTTGTCTTCACCAAGAAAAAAACACAGTTTGGTGATGTCACAGTGACCCCTGACCACAAAAATATAATCAGTTCATCCTTGAGTCATCATGTCTAAAAACTTTCTTTGATCATGAGGCCTTATAATTCTGTGATGTATCAGTGCCCGCCAGGCAACCTGGAAGGAATATGTAAAGATGCAGAAGTTGTCATACATGCCTTTGTTTCATCCTCATTTGACTACTGGTGTAACAGGGTTGAAAAGCACAAACAAACTACTAGAACAAGGAAAAGAGAACACACCACTCCACTTTCGGCATGACTACACTGGTTACACATCTGGATTAAATTTAAGAATTTACTGATCAGGGCTCTTCATGGCCAGGCTCCGACTAATTCTTGATCTTGCAGGTCAGGAAGGTCATTGCAGAGACGGGTGCGCCGAATCCCTTCTAATCACAGCTTATTTTTCTAAAGTAGCATATGCATAATGTTTTTAGAATGTCTTTTATGTCATTTTTCCTCTTTGCTAATCTAGTGAATCAAATAGGTTACCAAAAAATCAAGGTACCTCACATTGATGCAAAAATACTGCAAACCCATTTCTGCCATAAATCTGTCGTGCTCACTGATTTTCAATGTCCTACAACATCTCATCATTTTAAAAACATAGGTACACCTAACTGTAACTTAAAATTTCTGACAGTTGACACACTTAATGTCTATTGTCTCAACATATAGATTTCTAACATATAACTGAGAATATATGTCCACCTACCTGAAGAGTCTACTAAAACATATCTATCTGTTTATCAGCTTGTCTTACTCGTGTAATTTGCACCGTCCGGTTACATTTTCAGAATAAAGCTTGTTGAGTTACACTTTCACATTGAGAACATTCCAGGTGAAGGTTGCAGTTTAGTTAGGTTCAGGCACCATGGGAAACGAGCCCGTCTCCTGTGTGAAAGTCCGGTGTTTGACCCATCCACCCCAACGTCCTCCCTACACTGACTTTGTTGCTCTTTATAATACATTCGTCCTTTCCTCCCATCATTATTGCTCCTTGCTGATACTGCAACTTCATACACACATACTTTTCACACCAGGGCGAGGCTAAATAGCACACTGACACGAAATCCTCTACTGGATCGGTGTGTGTATGACATGCTCTGACAGGGTACCGGGCTGCTCATCCTGCCTGTCTGTCTCTTGAGTTTATTACAGAAAAGGTCCGTCTCCAACTGACCCTCCATCTCAGTCAAGAGGTACATTTCCATTACATCACCTTACTTGTACAATTTTTCTTTCTAAATGAGGAAAAAATGAGAACATGAGGGAAACATTAACATTAAGACACACACGCACACAGCTCCCGGCAGTGGTACATAAACACAACCTCCACTCATCAACCAGCATTTTATGCATCATTACAAATACTTAAGTGACAACTTTTCCCAAACAAACGTTTTCTAAAAATACCTGAAAATAGCAAAAGAATGTGTCATTTCTCACACATGTGTATATATGTGTGTTATGTATGTAGGGGGTTCTGAATGTGATGCCAGTGATCACTGTGACAAACACAAATGTCTCCAGAGATAAACACGACAATCAAACTTTTCAGCTTTTTAGAAATGGACCTGATCTTCAGGAATTTAAAATAAAAATCAAAAGTAGGAAAAGCATCATTTACATGTGGGTCAGAGAATTTCTAAAAAGGGGTGTTTAGGAGGACTAATGCGAAAACTTTCTTAAAACAGTTGTCATCAGTAACAATAAGCATATTATCATGCATGATGGTAGTGCTATAAATCCTGTATTGGATTCTGTTATAATACTTTGACAATTATTTTTTTTAATCGACAAAACTGTAATTTAACTAATAACTGTCAGCTTTTCATACTATAAATTTTCTATGCGTGATGATGTTACCACATGAATATTAAACTCCCACTCACTTTATTATTACTTTCTGTGTTACTATTCTTCTCTATAGTCTGCTAAAACATGCTTTCTCTCCTCTTTAAAACATGTTTACTCTTTGGAAATATAAAATTTGTTGGTTAAAAAGGAGGTGAAAAAGAACATGTACATGCTTTAAAAAACAAACTGAAAGCAGAGGAAAGAGATTCTAATAAACTTTACAACTGTTATTCAAAAGCACATCTGCCAAAGTTTCTTACAGGAAAGAATTCAAGAATACTGAAATAAAAAATAAAGAAAATAAAAAAAATGTTGGGATGGAAAGAAAGCAAAGAATGAGGAGGCATGAAGGGAAGTGAATCAGTGAATCAGGGAAGTGGAGGGAGAAAAGTATTAAGGCTCGAAAAGAAAATGGGGGGAAAGATAAAGAAATGGGGGATGTTGAAGCTGGAGGAGGAACCTGTCACAACTCTGAGGGGGCCGGCTTCCTGGTGACAGTTGTTATGGCAACAGGGGACAGACGCAGGAGATGGCGGGGGGTGATGATGTCACAAGAGCAAAATAGACTATGAAAGTGAGGAAGATAAAGATGTGAGATTTGTTTTTCCTCCATCAGACCTCTCACTCCCTCCATCACCAGCCAAGACAGCTCTGAGAGCTTCAGATGTTCAGGTTCTCAAAGAACAGCAACCCATTCTTGATCTGTGCTGTAAATCAATTCAGCAGAAAAGATTTCACTCAAAGTCTCACCCAGCGGCTCAAAAAGTACACATACTTATGACCCATGGTGTCCTATAGGCTTTTTTAAGGCCCAAAACAGAATTTAAACCAATCTTTGCTTACAAATTTAAAACAAAACTGTTATACTCACTTAACAATGTGCAAACATTGGAAACAACAAAACTGCAACAACTTCAATCAAAATCATGCGAAGACTAGAAGAGTGCAGTCAATAGCGTGCAGATTGGGGCTGCACAATTTAGCACTATATTACTGACACTGCAATATGGCCAAGTGCAATATCCAAATTGTAGAACGAGAACTAAATTGCAATTTTTTTGAAAAAGGAGAAATGTATGAGAAAACAGTTATAATGAAGCACTGTAGTGCTGCAGAGATGTCCTGGCCTGAAAATCTTGTTCTTCAGGTTAAAGAAAACATGTTGTTGTACATGTTTGGTACAGACCCACAAATATCACACAATCATAATGAAAATTGTAAGGCAAAAATCATCATTCCCACAAATCGTATCGCAATCACAATTTCAGTCAAAATCATCTCAATATGACTTTTTTTTTTTAGACCACATCATGTAGCACTAGTTCAGATCTCCACCACACACAACAAAAAATATTTAGATGTAACCCCTTTGTAAGCACCAACATTTTGATTGATTTTGTCATCACTAGCGTATGTTTTGTGAGGTCACGGGGACCTCGACCACCAAAATCTAATTAGTTCATCCTTGAGTCATCTGGTCATCTGGACCAAATTGGAATAAATTCTCTCAAAAAAGAACAGGATGACGCAAAAACATAACGGTGTCGCTTGTGTGGAGGCAAAAAATGTTTTTTCAAGGTTTTTCAAAACCTGAATTAATCACAGAAGTCATTCAGCATGCAAGTGAATGTGCACAACAAAATTAGCCTGATGGGTTCAGTAGAAGGTAGCATGTTTCTAGCCTGTTGCTAAACCAAAATCAGTGTGCTGCTAACTGAAATCTAGAGGATATAATGAGATATGCACTCACTATTTGTCTTGACTATTTGTGTGTTTTTGTGGACAGTGTCATATGTGTACTGTATGTTATACTCTTTTGAATGGTGCTGCCCAAGGATGCAGTTACAATGCATTTCAGTTTATACTGAAAATAGAGTTGTGTTGTCTCATATTAGAGATACAGAGAACATATACAGAGAAGCTCAAGCTCTACACACACATAAGCAATCGCATGATTCCTTCCAGGCAGAGATAATACAAATTAAATAAATAAGACTCGTAGTCACAGATTGAGTGCAGTTAAAAAGTACACCAATATATCCCAAAAGTGCACTTAAATAAAAGCCTCTATTGTGTATCTGCTTGGTTCACTCCCTCAGGACAATTGTGACATTTTCTGCCACACCACCAGCTTTCAAAACACACGCAGGACTTGAGTTCTATTTCTTTTTTCAAATTGCTTTGAATTCAATCAGTGCTGCATTAAAATAATCATGCAAACATGCAAGTCTGAAGCAAAAGGGGCTGTTTTAAAATGTTCTCCTTGTTGATGCAATTCCATTCAAGTTAGAAATTTGGCTGCCAAAGACAACCAACCTGCAGAACTGGCGTCACTTTCACAACTTCAGTGTTTGCTTGTTGTTCAACTCTGAGCTCAACAAGAGATCACAGGCACTGTTGTGTGTTTTTTTATGTATATTTTGTGGGCTTTTCATGCCTTTACTTGACACAGACAGCCAAAGTCAAGGCAGGAAAAGGGGAGGGAGGGAGGGAGAGAGAGAGAGGGGAAGACAGGCAGCAAATGGCCGCAGGCTGGAACCGAACCCGTGGCTGCTGCAGAGGACTGATAGCGTCAGGGTCACCCCCTCAATTCTGTTTTATTGACAGCGACTTGCTACAGATGCATCATCATTTTCTCCCACCAGGACCTTTCCACCCCTGAAGGGAATCTCACCGGCAACCTCACAGCCCCAAACCCCCCCTCTGTAGACTTTAGGCTGGGTCAGTTACACAAAGTGTTGCACAACTGTTGTTATAAAAAAAAAAAAAGTTTTATAAGCCCGAGCAGGAAGGCACAAGGACCTGAACTGCTTTTTTGGCAGATGATTAATGGTTCTTCATCATCACCTCTTTGTTTGTCTCTCTCTCTTACACACACATACACACTTTGAGAGCCTATGTAACAGCACTAAAGCTATATAGCATCAGACAGCACACCACTGCTGCAATTAGGACAACATGTACAGTCAGAAATAGAGAGCGTGTGAGTTTGTGTGTTTAGAGTTCTTCACAGGTTCACAGGTCTCCGCTGCCTTCGACCAAACATAACGAGCAATCTGCCTCTTTAAAGGCTTATCCAACACTGACTCAGTGATGAGGAGCCCACAGCTCTCTATAGGCTGCAGACTTCAGTCATGTTATAGCCTCTGGCCTCCACCAAATAGGTGATGTCACAGAAAGCACTGGTTGAATGCATGACATGGAAAACTGCTGGAAAACTACTGCAACTAAAAAAAGAAACCCTCTGGCCTAACAGCATTTTCCCTCATTGACTGCCAGTATGAAAGAAGACATCTGGAAAACTGCTGACTAGACACGTCGGAGCGCAAACAAACTGAAGGTGACAAAACCATTAATTAGGCCATCAAAAAACTACATCAAGCTTGAAAAACATCACTGAGCTTCACCTCGCCTGGAGGTTTTCGTTCAGTCTGTCTTTTATTAGTTTGTTTTCGACTGCCTGGAAGTAGCTGCTGACAGTTATGTGCTTGAACGGCACACATGTAACTGACTCAACAACATGTTGTCTACCAACAGCAAACAGTGGTTGCTGGAGCAGTGGTGCTCTTTGTTTTTTTAAAGAAATAGTTCAACATTTCCCAAGAATAAGCTACCCCTCACATGTATGTGAAGAAAGGAGCTGGAACTACTTTTAAAAAGCCATGTGATTTACATTATGTGTTATTCTTCATTTATCTGACCTAGTTTAACAGGTGTTACACTGTATTTGGTGACCCCTCATAATAACACCAAAATGTATCTTACATCTCATCACTGGTACGTTTAGTCTCGTGCTGAACAGAGTTGTGATGCCCTGAAATCCTACACACTGGTGTTTTCACACACATATTAGACAGACTGATAGATAGATTTACCATTTCTTCATGAACAACAAGCATTTGGATTAGAGATGGGCAATATGGCCGTAAAATAGTATCACAGTAGCCAGGGTGTTCTGCCATAATGATATTCTTGACAATATGACAAAACACTGAAAAACATTTTTGGTTCTGAGCTCACAATAGTTGTTGATCTCTCCTTGCACTCAACTGGGTATTTCTGCTTGAGATGGTGAAATCAGTTGGTTGCATTGCCCCCTTCTGCCGTTACCGACCTCTTACACTTCTCATATATTACAGTAATTTATTGTACATCTGACTTTTTGTAACCAAACAGCTTCCACACCACTAAAGTTGTTCCCCTTTGTGGAACGAACTCCTCCAGAAATAAATGAGTAGATGGGTAAACTGAAGAAATAATTACACCTCAACCACCACAAATATACTGCATTAAATGATGAGTATTAGAGGTGTTGGCAGGTGTCTTTTGAAATTTGGACAGGCTGGCTGCTGCCTCTTGTCTTTATACTAAGCTAGGCTAACCACCCTGTGGCTCTAGCTCCATACTTGACATGAGGGTGATATTTGTATTTTTCATATTACTCCTGGGAAGTAAGTAAATAAACTTGTTTCCCAAAACATTAAACTACTTATTTCTTTAAAAATCAATAGATCAATCAAAATAGAATGATGGCAACGAAAGAGTCTCAACTTGTGTGTTTGACCAGACAATGAAATTCATTGCTGCAAGCACAATTATTTTAATTAATTTTATTTTAATATTCTTCTACCATTTTTAAGGCGTATGAACATTTAACTGCATTTGTTTGTGCTCAGCCAGACACCGCAGAGCTGAAGAGATGAAATTAAATTGACTTTATGCTGTGACTCATGATAATTAAACAGGTGAATGAAATTGACAAAATACTCCAAAAACTTTTTTAAATAGGTGCTAGTTAGCTCAACTGGAGTAAAATGTGTTTTATATTTCCAAGAAAGACTGAGAGAGGTAACAGGAAGTGATAAAGACAGAAGAAGATGTGGTGTTTGTGTTCTGGGTGGCTGGGTGTTGAGCTTTTATTATACGCTTGTATAACCTCTCGCTATGAGCTTTAGACCAAAAAACAGACAGGGTAAATCACACAAATTCTATACTTGTAAGGACCCTTATTTACAGAATATTTATATTTCCTAAATTCTTTCCCTAATTAACTTAATTCTACCCTTAAAACGGAAACATAACCCTCAAAATGCCCTTTGAAGAGGTGAAGACCGGACAAAATGCTCTCTCTCTCTCAAGGTCTAAAACAAGAGCGCAAAATACAGCTCTGAGTAGAGAAAAAAAACAAGCACTAAATGCTTAGGAAAAATTGGGAGGAAGCAGATTTAGAATCCAAGTGTTATTCCTCTCACTCTTTGTCTCTCTCATTTAGTCGACACTTAAATACTTTAGAACCTAAGATGTTTATTTTACTGCACATCAACTAAAAAAGCACTCTGAGCGTGGGAGGAACGTTACTACGATACGTTAGATTTATGAAATGTAAGATGACAAGTTAACAAGGTGCTTTCTGATCGTGCTGCTGCCCCTCCTTCTCCTCCCTCCATCTCTCATTTCAAATCTGAAAAACTGTAAATACTAAAAACCGCAGGCTGTTCTCTCTCCATAATGAGGTCAAAGTCATCCAAAGACTGACGCCATTTAAGTTATCCAACCAAAGTTTAAATCTTACCTCCTACACACAAAAACACACTGCCAGAGACATCTCCCCACACACACGCACGCGCGCACACACACACACACACACACACACACACACACACACACATACACAGACAAGTCGGCATCTAATAGAACTAATAGATGATTCACTGGGTTATGTAACACACACTGGCAACAGAAGAAATGAGAGGGGAGGAGGAGACAAGAGTCAGAGGAGTTTGTTTCCTTCAGGAGGACAGAAGGCCAAAGACTGATGTGTGGAGAGCTCGTCTGGTCACGCGTGTGGCCAGTACGGCACAGCTTCTGCTTCAGCTTGTTAGAAAAGCTCCATTTAATAAACAAATGTAAATGCAATTTCATCATGCAGATGAGAAAATTAGCGCAATTAGAAGTTTGTTAGTTAGTCATGTTTTCCTGAAGTCTTTATAACATATTATATATACTAGGGCTGCAACAACATTATTTTCATGATTGATTAATTTGAGGATTATTTTCAGAGTTTCCAGATTATCAAAATAGTTGGGAATTAATTTTCTTTCAACCTACTGATTAATCGCCTAATCGTTGCAGTTCTATTATATACAGAATATATGAATGTATCCATTCATACATTTATTAATAAATTATCTGCTCCGAGGATGTTGCTTTTGACTGTTTGACGATTAGCAGGATATTTTGAAAATTAGTTGACAGATTGTAGTCATTTATAAACACTTGGAAAATCCTGAGGTACAGAAGTTAAGTAATTTTTTCCCCACTGAATTCGTCAGTTTCATGCTATTCTGGGTCACACCACTTCCTACTTAAACAGATTTTGTGTGTGTGTGTGTGTGTGTGTGTGTGTGTGCGTGTGTGTGTGTAAAAACAGGTTTTTCCAACAAATTTCCAGTTGTCAACAGATTTTTGTAAAATATTCCGATGTGCCCTAAAAAGTTTTGTTAAATTCATAGAAGCCATATTCCTGCAGTTAATTCTAATTTGTTCTTTGTTTTAAAAATATCTGATTGGTTTGGTGGGTGGTGGCATCCTTCACTTTTCTTTTAAATCTTTCCATGAAAGTACCAGTGAGAGTGCTTTCAGTTTTAATGCCCTTAAACTGTGGAGCTCACTGCCTCTGGATGTTAGAATGGCGAGCTATTGTGGTATTTTTTAAAAGGAAATTGAACTCAATTTGGATTAATGTTATAGTCTTAGTTTTAAGTTTCAATAATTGTTTTTTACGTAATTTTTATCCTGGGTATTCATTTCATTTTAGGGACTTTTATTTATTGATTGGTAACTTTTTATTGTTATTGTAATTTTTATTTGTTATTTATGTATTTACTGCACGTGTTTATGAAAAGTGCTATATAAATAAAGTTGAGTTTATGTTATGCTTGATGGACACTGTATTTTATCTGAGCTGATGAACTATGAGCTAATTCATCTGATGTGTTTAATGTGTCTTTTGTTTCACCCTGTGTCTGGTCTGCACTATTTTCACTTGGGTGTGAGACAACTTTCCATTTTCCATGCAGTGAAAGTTGAAGCTGAAGTTCATCCAGCAACATTTGGTGGTATTTTGTTTTATTTAAATGATTATAACACAGTTATAAAAAAAAGTTGTACTGTGCTTTCTAGCTTCTTGTATATGTTCACGATGAACATAATGGAACCATTACAACAGTAACCAACAGGTAAAAATCTGATATTTTGACTCACCAGGTATCCCCTCATCTTCATCATCTCCATCATTGTCTTCATCAGTGATGTAGCAGATCTCTCTCTCCCCCTTCGTCCCATTCAGCTGCTCTTCCTCTTCATCAGACATCCTGACCTGCAGGCTGCTGCTACCTCAGCATGGCCACACTGCACACCTGAAACACAGAATACAGGTGTGAATGAACAAGTACAGGCACACTGACACAAAATAAATACATTTTTGATGTACAGTAAAATATCTGCCATCTGTTTCTCAGCACAGACACAAGCTTTTCTCATGAGAGGAAAGACAAAAGGAAAGGGGGAAACTCCATGAGGTGTGTTTGTTAATAGGGCTTTATCCTCATTCCAAAGCTCTCGACACCGAATCAGGGTACAAGCTGATTCTGTGTAGCTGAAAATGACAGCACAAAGTGAAAAAAAAAAGTTAAAAAAAAAAGTAGTACACTCTAGGGGTGTAACAATACATGTATTTGTATTGAACCGTTTCGGTACGCGACGTTCGGTTCGGTACAGGGCTGTGCACAGGTGAGTTCACGGGCCGGAAGTTTGTTTTTTTTTGGCTCACGGGCCGGAAGTTGCGTGTGTTTACGTTCCGCCGCTAACATGTGCAGCTACACCTGCAGCCCGTGCGCATGATGGCTACTGCTAGCAGTAAACAGGAGCTTGAAGACCCTCCCCTGTCGCTAAAGTC
>JAJHUR010130293.1:1539-12509 GCA_027495735.1 Lutjanus campechanus | reverse complement strand
AATGTTTTGTTTTACTTTAATGCTACAATTAAGATTAGCTTGTATAACCTGCTGTATCATTACAAATTTAGCTTAAATTCACATGTGTCTTATTTTTTTCTTTTTAGGACAGCAGCAGCTCTGGCAGCAACAGGGCATCCAGTTTTTTACTTTAAAAAAAAAAATACAGACATTCAAAATGCACATTTTAGAGCTGTAATCATAATACCGTGAAACCGTGATATTTTTGCCTAAGGTTATCATACCGTCAGAATCTCATACCGGCCCATGCCTAGTACACACTAGGGATGTTCCGGTGACTAATTTCTCTGGATAAACTAAACGCAAACTTTAATTTAGACTAGTCGACTAGTCTATGTTGGTGTCTGTGCTTACTGTGGTCACATGATGCTCCAGTCGAGTGATTATATATCAGCTTATTATGTCACAGTCTACATTCAACATTATTTACATTGTCTAGATAAAATCACTGCCAAACCGCGCTGGTTTTACCAGCTGTCATCTGTCTGACTTTGCTGATAGAAACATCCGGGGTTACCAAGGCGATCGTGGCGTACACGCTGGGCGAGAGAGGCTGCCGTCAGTGCTGCATTCACTGTGCTTTTACAGCTCTGGAATTTGCATGCACAGCACATTAATCGTTTTTCTTCTATTATAATATTTTTATGATCATGAGAAGCCAAAATCAAAATTCCAGCACTACTTTATGTTTAAGTTGTTGGTCCAGAGTTCTGCTTTAGTTCTTGTTGAACTTGTCAGCATCTACAGTTTTCATGTTCACTGAATTAATTTATTGAGGTCTGAACCAAACAAACTACAGATTATAATCCTGTGATTGGATATCACACTTATCCATATTGTGATTTTAGTGCCATTAATTGTGCAGCGTTAATACGAGACAAGAATAACTCGTCATCCTCATTGACGTCAAATCTCTCCTATGTCCCTGTTTTTATTTTTATGTATTATGACCCTTGCATGTCTTAATGGCTTTGTCTGTCTCACATTCTGACGTCTTACATCGTCTTCGTCTGGTTTCCTTTTTTGTTTTCATCTTTTTAATCATTTTTGTCTCATGTCTTAGTTTTTTGTTTTATGTCTTTTGTTGTTTTCATCTTGTTTATATCGTTTGTCTTGTTATGTCATTTTCATCTCGTTGGGTCTTTTACATGGTTTTTATCTTGTGTTTTTTTTCTTGTGTTTTCTTGTCACGTCTTTTACATCATCTGAATTCACATGAAGACATAAATCCTCCACCTGAACGTAGTATTTTCTCTGAGTCCTTCACCTCCACCCGTCTCTGTAGGCTTTATTACCTTTGAAGTGATGTCGAGCAGCGTGAGCTCTCCAGCTGATTTTGTTCAGATGAGCTGTTTTCAGTTTTGTTTCCCTGCGTGCAGTAATGTCACTGCAGCAGAACTAAAAACTATATTTATAAAGTTGACGGGACAGAGGAGACAGAATTAAACACTGAAGTTACAGCTGCTGTGTCTCGTGTGCCTCTTTCTCTCCTTTGTCACGTCCACTATTAATCAGAGAGTAAACTTTTATGACCCGACCCGCAGATAAACCTCAGTGTCAGTGGTCATGACTGTAGTTTGCTCATCCTTTGTCTCGTGTTGAGTCTTCTACAGTCCCTGAAGGCGGACCCTGCCACCCAGCCTCAGTCTAACGCTCCTCTGTCTCCTCCCTCAGGTGGCGTCGGGCTCGGGCGCAGCCTCTTCTGCGGCCTCTTCGTCCCGCCAGCAGCTCCGCCAGCGGATCACACGAGTTAACCTCAGGGACTTCATCTTCTGTCTGGAGCAGGACCGCTCCACAGCTCGCTCTCTAATGCTCTACAAGGCGCTGCTGAAGTGAGGAGTCGCTGCAGATCACAAACTGGATTACACTTCAATCTCCAGATCCTCGCAGACGGTTTCTGTTGACCTCAGTCCGGTCTTCAGTCCCTCACCTGAACCTGCACCTCCGGTTTCACGACTTCTCTCCGTGTGTTTGAAAAGGACGTCTCAGTTTGAGCTCAGTCAGGTGCCGAGGTTTGGACCGCACATTATGCTTCACTTCCATGTTTGTTCAAATCAAACTCCACCAATTTAAAGTCCAGCTCACACCAGAAAGTAGAACAATGACATGAAACTGTGGAACATTTTCCACCAAATTAGCTTTGGTTCTTTACCCGGTTCTTTTCAAGATTGTTGGAGACTGGGGGCTGTCTTGCGAACCAGCCAGAGTTTTCACCAGTTTTGAGTAAAAACATTTTAATCAAAGATGCATAACGACCTTTAGAATATGACACGTCATGTTGGTTCCCAAAGAAGAACCTGGTGTTGTTTGGTTCCAGCTGAGAACCAACCTTTTGGGCTCTGAACAGAACGTTTCAAAATAAGGAACAGCTGCTTCCATGTTGATGGGAAAGGTGATGCAGTGACGACGTGCAGGGCTAACTGGTGAACTACTGTAGCTTGTGAGCTAACTGCTAACCAGGCTAACGCAGTAACTCTCCGAGCTTCTTATTTTCTCTCTGTTGTCATTTTAAGCAGAATTTCACACAATAAAAAGTTATTGAAGAGGGAAAGTAAACAGTTGGTTAGCATGCTAGTTAGCTGCTCAGCTTAGCTTGCTCAGTTAAGGCAGTCTTTTTTTCCCAGGACTCTGCTTGTGATTGGCTCACCCTGATCTTCTTACTCAAACCAACAAAGGCTAGCCAATCAGAATCAGAGCAGGGTGGGTCATGGCTTCACCTTCCTGGAGAAAAAAAACTAGCCTGATGTCAAGCTGTCTGCTAACTGTGTGTAAACCAGTTTACTCTCTGACAGAGGAGCTTTGATTAAAACTGGACGGTGACACGCAGATAATGAGCTCTGATGGCGCTGTGACTCTCCGTCCAATCAGAGGTCAGCTCTGTCAGGGCCGCTCGCTATTGGTCAAAGGAACAAATTCACAGCTCAGAGGTCACCAAAGTTGAATTTGCTTTAAATTGCTGCAGATGCACAGGTGTTAAATCAAAACTCCATATTCCTCCTCTTCCCTGTAGTGCTGTTTATCCATCATGGTGGCTCCGGTGTGAGCTGCAGAGTTGTGGAGATATCGGCCTTTTTTTCATGTCAGAACTACTTTATTTCTAGTGCAAAGTTAGTAGTTCTGGTAGATTCAATCCTGCTCACAACAAAGCTGATTCCTCCAAAACTGTGCGACTCAAAACCATCTAACTGGATAAACGGCTGCAGGTAAGAGGAAAAATATGTATTTTTGATTTTTATTTTTTCTGTGAACTGTCCCTTTAATTTAAATATCAGATACATTTCGCTGTTCTAAATTCTGGTGTGACTGAACATCGACACAAAAAGGATCAAAATCAACAAAAGAGGACCTGAGATATCCTAAACACTTATCCAGACTTGAGGCCTACATTACCCAGAGTGCAACTGTAACTCTAAAACCGATGCTGTAGAACACCTGGAATCGACTGTGAAGTGAATAATGTGCAGGCGTGAAGCTCGTCCCTGTGTGTGAGAAGTGTTTTCCAGACTGTGAGCTGATCCTGGTCCTGATGCTGCCGCTGCTGCTGCTGACGGGGTCGCTCACCTGGTTTTGGACTCCAGCGCTGTACCTGAACAGGTGCCTTCCATTCTCATCTGTCTGTTCTGTTCCGGAGCCTCTCAGCCACCACTCAGGACGCCGGGCTCTCGGGCTCCTCTTGTACTTTTCAGTTTTAATGTTTTCACGCTCACACACACATTCGGTCATCAGTCTCACTGCTGAAGTCGTCCGCTGAGAGAATAAGTTTGATTCATTGAGCATCATGTTGTCAGAGGAATGTGCACCGACACAACTGTGAAGGTCGACTGAACGGGGAGGGAGCGGCGTGTGTGTGTGTGTGTGTGTGTGTGTGAGTGTGTGTGAGTGAGTGAGTGAGTGAGTGAGTGAGTGAGTGAATGAGTGAGTGAGTGAGTGTGTGTGTGTTTGTAGGATAATGACGGTGACAGCCGACGGACTTCAAAAGTTAAAGGAATAATTCAACATTCAGGTAAATCTTCTCTTAGTTAGATTAGCTTAGCATAAAGCTAGCCTAGCTGTGTTCAAACAGGAGACGATCCACCAACCAGCTGCTCTAAAGCTCACTGATTAAAGGGACAGTTCAGGGTTCTTTGGAAGTGTGGTTCTACTGACAGCGTGTTACTTCGTCAGGTGGTTGATGGCGGCAGGAAACTAGACGCCTAAAAAATATCAATCAGTTTAAATGGACCCCAACCAAACTCCATTCATAAAATCATTAATTTTACCTCACAGATCTCAGGAGTTGTTGGTCTGCTGTTGCTTCTGTCACTTAGTTTTTTGTTATTGTGCAATTTCAGTTAATGCAGACCAACTTTTTTCAAACACAGAAGTCACAGAATAACACAAACACGCTAACAGATGGAGGCAGCAGCAGACCAACAACTCCTGTGATCTGTGAACTAAAATTAATGATTTTATGAATGGAGTTTGGTTGGTTTGTCTTATATAATGGTGTGTTCCCTTTAACATTTTATTTATCATCAGGACAAAAACTGATGTGTGAAGACAAAAAACAGTTTGTATTAATCCAGTGTTATGGATCAAATATTACCCCAATGAGAACACAATGAATTGTAGTTTTTATTAGTAGTATTGTAATTTTTACACGTCTGTGAGCTTTAGAGCTGCTGGTTGGTGGATTTCTCTTCAGACTGAGCTAGGCTAGCAGTTTCCCTCTGTTTCCAGTCTTTATGCTAAGCTAAGCTAACTAGCTGCTGTCTGTAGCTTCGTATTTAACTCAGACGAGAGCAGCATCAGTCTTGACTGTAAATGTTGAACTGTTCCTTTAAATACACGTGATTCTCAGTTTTTTGGGGCAGTTTTAGTTTCAGTTAGTGTCGCTCATCACGGGGAGCTGGTTCTCCCGCACAGACAGAAAACTCACTCAGGCTACGTTCACGAAGGCTAACAGACATAAAGCTTCACATTCCTGCATCTTCCTCCTCCTCCTCCTCCTCCTCCTCCTCCTCTTCATCCCGGCTGACGTGTGATTTAACTTTTAGCTGAAACTTTAGAATCACAGTCTGAGACGTCGACCTCGTACTGTTTGAATCTGTCGAGTTAGTTGAATTATGCAGTTTTGCTTCATGGTTTGCTGTTGAAAGTTTTAAAGATGATTTTTTGGAAAAGGTGCGAGTACGTACGAAGGTTTTCAACGCTTTAAATGTCTTTTTTGTTTTTTTTCCCCTCGTATCGGGCATTTGGTTTGTATAGTATAGAGCTCTAACTGCTAATGGAAGCTGTGCTGTATGTACTGTATATTCAGTCAGAGTCCCGGAGAAACTTATCAGCTGATGGAAGGACACAATTTTTGCGACTATTTATATTTCCTACATTCTGTATTCAATCCTGACGCATTTCAGGCAATGCAATTTTACAGTCGTTTGTACCTTTGCAAAAAAAATGAAATAAAGAAAAGAATAAAGACGCAGGTGTGATTTTCTCTTTTTATCAACACGTCTGTACAAATGAAAAAGTGACACAAAGGAAGCTAACAAAGACATTTAAATAGACATTTTCAAAATGGCAGTTTTATCAAAAGGATTAAATTAAAGCACCCCGAGGCCTCACTTATAAAAAAAAAAGACCCGTCCAACCTTATTTACATCCCGTCAGTTTGATTCTGTCCTCCTGCAGAGGTCAGAGTTTGATTCTGTCCCCCTGCAGAGGTCAGAGTTTGATTCTGTCCCCCTGCAGAGGTCAGAGTTTGATTCTGTCCTCCTGCAGAGGTCAGACGTCTCTTCAACGTGTCTCCTGTAAAGTGTTCAAGTCTTCAGGTGTGTCAGTTTGTCCTCCGGCAGCTGGACGTCGTCTGCAGGATCCAGATGTGAGCAGACGGGTAGGAAGAAAGAAAGTTCAGTCCAGGGGTTCCTGTTTGATCCGGATTGGGGTGCTGGTGATGGACTGGCTGTGCCGCAGGTCGCGACACAGGACGTACTCGCTGAACTGGGACGAGTCGACGCCGCCGCCGCAGGACGCCTTGACGCTGAAGCCCTTCTGGAAGAGACGCTCAAGGACCTGCGGACACACAGACGGACACGCGGACGCCGTTTACAGCTGATCAGGTAGAACTCAGTGAAAACACAAACAGAACAGGAACATTGTTTTGGTTCTTTCACAGAGCGTTCCACCTGTTCTCACATGTTTGAACCTGTTCTTCAACTCGTGATCAATCTGGAGATAATTTTTCCATTAATCATAATTAACTAACGAGGTGGAGAAGAAGCGGCACCTGTTCTGTGCTTCAAAAGGAAAGAACATCACGTTCCTCGCTATCAGCTGCAGCTGAGTTCGGCTTGTTGCCATGACAACAGGAAGCTCTCGATTCATAAACTTTCACCAAAAAATAAAAAATAAAATAAAAAATCGGAGAATGATTTTGTTTCATGTTGTTGGTAAATGACCACGATGGTATAAGAAGGAGAATCAACGTGTAGCTGTGAGGTAATCATCGTTAAGTTGGTCCAAACACTGGCTAGTGACCCAAAGGAGGGTCACAGGAGATTTTATTTGGGTCACACAATAAATAATGATGAAATTCTGCTAATTTAACGTTTATATCTGTGGTAAAGCTTTTTATAAAACATTTTAAATGTGTGTGTCGTGTTACCAATGGGAGGAGCCTCAGTGTTATTATTTACGGTAATTATCTAATTAATTACTTTTTTATTAATTTATTTAGTCATTTATTTTTGGGTGTTATCAGTCCGTTATTTTAATCGTTATGCATCTTTGTTTTATTTAAAATCATTATTAATAAAATGTCAGAGGTTTTAAAAAGTTTTACCCACTAATAGTTTTATTGTGATAATTTACTTTTCGTCTTTAGATCAACTTGAATCTTTTAGTTTTAAAAAATATTGAGTAAACAATAATAATAATAACAATAATAACATTTTCAATTAAAACCATTTTGAACACGGTCTCAACTAAAGATTTTAGGTCGGCAAAACTTTTCTTAGTTTATTTCGTTTAACAACCTGCGACTCGTTAATTATTCTTCACTTATTATCCAAAAACCAACCAATCACATTACAGAGCTGGAGGATGACATCACTGTTTGATTGACAGGTCTGATTCTCTCTGGAAAATTAAACTCTGACCTGTAAATGAAGTCATGTTTGAATTTTACCAAATTTTCTACCTGAATAAATCTGAAATTGTAGCTTTAACACAGTCGACATCTGCCCCAAAAATCCAGGACTGATTTTTATCTATTTATTTATTTTTCAATTTTATTTATTTTTTTAGTGTCATCACATTTTTTTAAGCTCACTTATGTTTTTCTTTTTAATACTTTGCTTTATTAGAAGTATTATTATTTAAGTAATATTTTTATTACTTCTGCAGGATTTTTTTTAGAAAAGGAGGTTTTGCTTCATCAGTGTCAGACCCAAAATCCACCGAGCATGTTGAAGCACATCTGCAGCCTTCAGGTCAGGAGGACAGAATACTGACCTGTGAGTATTCTGTCCTCCTGACCTGAAGACTGCAGATGTGCTTCCCTTTCAACTTTTTTACAATATTATTGTTGGTATTATTATTATTGTTATTATCAGATGCTGCTTTCCTGTGCGCCCTGAAACTCTCCATAAACCAAACTGGGGGGGAAAAATCAGTATCGCTTGGACCCTTAAGATTTCTGTGACCCGGCCCTTTAACTGTGATGTCACACAGGTGTGACCAGACGTCACACAGGTGTGACCCGGCCCTTTAACTGTGATGTCACACAGGTGTGACCCGACCCTTTAACTGTGATGTCACACTGGTGTGACCCGGCCCTTTAATTGTGATGTCACACAGGTGTGTGTTCTCACCTGTACAGAGTTCAGTCTGCAGTACCCGTTGAGGGGGAAGCGGATGACGTGGGTGGGGTCCTGATTCCAGCCGGCGTTGACCGAGTTGCACATGACGTCTCCGGTCTCGGGGAAGATCTCCTCGATCAGAACTTTCTCTCCGCTCAGAGCGATCCGCTCGCCCAGGTCGGGCGTGACGCGAACCACCAGACACTCGCAGGGCGCCGCCCGCTGGGCCTCTCGCTCTGCCTGCCAGCGCTCCAGCTCCCGCACCATCGGGGTCAGCTGGTAGTACCGCGCCTCCTCATACAGCTGAGGGAAGTCCTGATGGAGACACAGAGGGGGAGACAGCTTAGAGACAGGTCGCCTGACAGGTCACCTGACAGGTCACCTGACGGGTCGCCTGACGGGTCGCCTGACGGGTCGCCTGACGGGTCGCCTGACAGGTCACCTGACGGGTCGCCTGACGGGTCACCTGACAGGTCGCCTGACAGGAGAGAAACTTCAACCCACAGAGATTCAGTCTGAAGCTCTCAGCTGTGACTCAACACCTGAAATGAATCTTTCTTTTCCTTTATTTCTTTCTTCCTTCTTTACTTCTGAAACTTCTGAAAGAATAAACGCTGCAGATCAGCTGTTTGACTTTTAACTGGGCCTGATTTTATTTTTATATCCAAATATATTTTCATATTTAATCAATAATGTGACGATCAAATACAAACGATGGTCTCTGAGGGTTTCTGGTGAAGATCAAGTTACATTTCTTTGGTTTTTCTTTTCTTACTTTGTTGTTTAAGTTTTTAAATTTCATTTATTCACCAATAAATAAAAATTTAAGGAAAAAAGGTGCAGATTACATCTTAATAAGTTCTGGACGTTGATATAAACCTTCAGCTGCAGAACATTTTATTGATGGAACAAAGAACCCTTGAAAGAGTTCTTCAAGGATTTCAACAATCCTTGAAGAACTTTTTCTTCTAAAAAAGGTTCTTTGGATGAAAAGGGTTCTTAATGGAACCTTTATTCTTACAAAGAACCCTTGACAAACACTTTCTTCCAAAAAGGTTCTTCAGAAGCAAATAGTTCAGGGTAGAACCAAAGTTCTTCTGATCAGTTCTCCTTCTGAAGGTGGAACAGAGAGACGAGTGTGTGACTCCTCACTGCTGCTGACAGAAAGCTGCTGTTGGCTCGAGGCTTCACACTATCAAAACACACACACACACACACACACACACACTCCTCTCAGGCTGCGAGCGAGGGAGAGATGTGTTTTATAAAGAGGAGCTGTGTGTGTGTGTGTGTGTGTGTGTGTGTGTGTCTGCAGGGTGTTTTACTCATCCTGAGCACAATAACAGGCTGCACTCGTTAACTACACACACACACACACACACACACAGATTAATTTAGTAAAACACACACTCGTCTGCAGCTGATTAAAACGAGTCTCTGCCGCTGTTTGTTTCACACCAACGAAGAAAAGACGAAGTGTTGGTGGACAAATATCAAACGTCTGCTGTGTTTAAAGGACAAATCTGTGATATATTTACTGTCATGAATCATAAGATGATGATGATGATGATGATGATGATGTCAGCAGAGATGAAGGAAACCGTCAGCATGTTCTCCTTTGTCATTTAGATTAGTTCAGATTAATACAGAATGTTTCTCTCAATGAGTTCGTGTTCGTTTACGAGCCACAAGAAATTATTAATAGTGCTGTCAAAAATATCGCGTTATTAACGCAAATCAATTTTAACGGCGTCATTTTTTTTTATCGCGAGATTAACGTTCATTGTGACCAAGTGAACTTGTAGTTTTTATAAGCTGTGTGGCCTCGAAGACGAATCCGCAGCCGCCACATTAATGTGTGTGCATTTCACAACACATCATATAGTGAATGGCTGCTCCACCCTAAGGCTGGTAGGTAGTGTATTATCAAGGTATCAATTATTTTAGGCAGAAAGTATAATTTCAGCACTATCAATAATGAACAATATTGACTGAACAAGCCACACTTGATCTTCGTTAGACTGACTGAACAGCCTCAAAGAAATTATATTTTACAATTCTTCATATTTTATTATAACGAAATTCGTTAATTGGGTGCTTTTAAAGTCATGATATTAAGCTGACACGGATCACTTACTTTGTTTGCGGTCAGACGTTACAGCGTCTCCATCAAGGCTGCACGGTGCGTGTCGCTGCGTTAGAAGCAGTCGGCTTAATAAAGTCAGTGATCACAAATTAGAATTATATATATTACAAACAACCTTTCATTCATCTATGTTTGGATTGGATTCTTCGGGAGATTTTAGCGTCTGAAATGCATTTAGCGCATTTCATTACCGCCAGCTGATGGAGGTAAATCCGTCCGTATGCGGCATCTCTGACAATATTTAACACAGAGGTAATTTGGAAAAGTATGAATCTAGTGCATTAAGTAGTGTGAAATATAACACTACACGTTGTTTTCAATAAAAAAACATTTGCACAAAGCAAGCCTATCCACTTTTCCATGTTGATAAGAGTATTAAAATGATAATTCAAGGGACATTTAAAAATGTGCGATTAATGTACGATTAATCGCGAGTTAACTATGACATTCATGAGATTAATCGCGATTAAATATTTTAATCGATTGACAGCACTAATTATTAATAATCTTTTAGAAGGAGAAGATGGTTATAACTGGTTATAACTGTTAAAATGAGCAAAATGTTAATGGCGTTTGGCAGGAAGTGAAAGTGGAGTTTATACAAGCACTGAACCTACAATACTTTGATCATAACCCTGTTCACACCTGAGATTAACACCAGGTGTGAACAGATTAACACCAGGTGTGAACAGATTAACACCAGGTATGAACAGATTAACACCAGGTGTGAACAGATTAACACCAGGTATGAACAGATTAACACCAGGTATGAACAGTTTAACACCAGGTATGAACAGATTAACACCAGGTGTAAGCAGATTAACACCAGGTGTGAACAGTTTAACACCAGGTGTGAACAGATTAACACCAGGTGTAAGAAGATTAACACCAGGTGTGAACAGATTAACACCAGGTGTACGCAGATTAACACCAGGTGTGAACAGATTAACACCAGGTGTAAGCAG
>JAJHUR010130292.1:1958-24216 GCA_027495735.1 Lutjanus campechanus | reverse complement strand
TAACAGCCAGTATTTTATTGAGCAGCACTTTGGTCAACATTGATTGTTTTTAAATGTGCTGTATGAATAAACTTGACTTGACTTGACTTGAAGTAAGCTGCCCTGATATTTGTAGTTTTCTCAACTTTTTCATTTTAACAGTGCGAAAACTACAGATACAAAGGTTTGGTAATATTACTACATTTACTATGTACATTACCATGATGGATTAATTTCACGAGTGTGTAACTAATGGTTGCATTTTGGAACATGTAAGAGCAAACTTCACAAAGTAGCCTATACTCAGTCCAGGACAATATAGGCATGATGGGAAATGTGGACCATCACTCCTCACTACAATGTTTTAACGTACATTACAAACCAGAGCAGAGAGCCACAGAGCAGCACACTCCTACACCTAAGCTGCGAAATGTAGATAAATATGTTTATTTAGTGCCATTGAGCACAAAACCCAACTTTTTGCTTATACTGTCAAAGAAGTAGAGTTGGAGTATAAGTAAACGCTTCAGGTGGCAATTAGATCCATGAGATGCAAGCCTTCGTGGAGCCAGTGTAGACACGGGGTGGACGGGAAACATCGAAACGTCTTTTTACTGTAAGTGATGCAACATATGGCATTTGTGATGGTACCGCTATGAAACAACATTACCCTCTTCCATTTTATAAGTGTGGCTGTTCAGGTCACTTGTCTTTAGAACCGCCACTGAACAGCCACACTTCCCCTCAGTGTGAGATCAACAAACTCCACAAGCACCTTCTTGAAAGTCACTTTTGTAAGATGTCCTACAATTAATAATGTTTACATCATATTACTACATTTTAGTTATTTATTTCTTCTATTTTATTGTCTGACATATTCTAATTGTGCTTATTTAGTGTCATTATTTTTGTATTTTTATGTGCACTTCCATATACTTTGCACTTTCATCTGCACTTAATGGTCTTTTAAATGTTCTTTATGAAGAAAAAAGGTAATTTTAATAAACTTACTTGCAAAGAAACACAAAATAACACAGGGCAGCTGAGGACTCCAGGAAAAACAACAAACAACAAAGAATAATCCAGGAGAAAAATCAGGAACACACAAGACACTGGGGACCAGACACAACTGATACAAGGAACACAAACTGACTATGTGGCTGCACAAAGGAAAAAAAGAGGGGCAGGTGAAACTAATCAGAAATCAAATGGGCGGGGAAAAGAACAAGGGCAGGATGTCAAGTTTACAGAAACAAAAGGCAAGAGAAGAACTACAAAATTAAACAGGAAATAACTTAACTAAAACCCTAAACCTGGACAATGCCATTAACTCTTGTCTCATAACTGTCTGACCAGACCATGTCTCTTCTGGGGAGCAGTTTATACTCTGACAGAGCAGGGTTATATAAAAGTAGAGCTATGGGCTTTCTCTGTTTTAGACAGAGTTCTCTCAAAGGCCGGCACTGTCTAGACCATTTGCTATTGGTGGGTGGTGGATATCTGATTGCCACTTACTTAAAGGGATAGTTCAGACTTTTTGAATTAAGGTTGTAAGAGGTCCATAGTCTATCTACGGCAAGCTGTGCTCGTACTTCTGTCTGCTTCTCTAAACTAGAAGTATGCTGACCACCATCTATTGTACACTGATGATGGCACCTCATAATACCCCACTTCAAATAAAATCTGAATCCCTTTAAGTTGAAGTCGGCAAGAAGTATTTGCATGGATGTTGTTGCCCTTGCTAAACATGGCAGTTTCATTAAAATTAATGATTTCATACGCAAGGGACCAGAGACAATTAATCAATGCCAACTGATATTTCTGGCAACCTCAAAAGTCCTGGCTAAGCTCTCCCTAGTGATCTCAGACGACATAAGGTGCATATTGTATGCAGACATGCAGCCTCTATGTCGGACACTCCTGGGTAAACAGCTTGCTCACTAGCTTAGCTTGTGCTGCTTGACTTTGCCGGCGGGGTTTGGAGAGCCTCGTGAGCCAACAGGACAAACAACGGGGCTAGTGAAAGCAGAAAACTTGTTCATAGTCGAGAGGGGTGAGTGGGGACCGTGCCACACGATTGGTGACTTTGGCTTACGACCCTACCCACTCCACCGGACGGGGACAAACACAGCTGCTGACGTGGCTATGCTAATGGCAGTGGTAGTGCTAGTGCGGCTAACAGAGAGAGGCCGATGCATCACTAGGTTAGCAACAGGCTACCGCTAACACAGGATCGATTCAAAATCCTATCAAAACTTCAGTGAGACTTGACAGCTTTGAGTTCACATCAGAAAAGTACAAATGGAAGCAAGAAAGACAAAAATACCAATGAATAAACACAAAATTGATGAGCTAGAAACAGATAAACAAGAGGAGAGGGACACAGTAAATGACAGCTTTTCGACCTCCCAGAACCACCGTGGGCGTCACAGGAGATGTTAATGTTGAATTGATACACTTCTCCCCAATGAAACTAGTGCCCTTCTTCTAATTCCTTATTCTCTTTCTATTAACCTATCAAGCAGGTGACAATTATGTGACTTTAACATGAAAAGCCCTTAAAACGTGAAGTGAGTATTGAAGATGAACTGGAGATGGCTCTCTGTTTGAAAAAAATCACGCCTTATTAAGCACTGAGAAGACTCTGAGAGACTAACTTTGGCGTAGCGGCAGTGGAAGGTTAAATGAAAGCTGAAGTTGCAGTTTAAGTGTTTAGTAAATCCTAACATTCACTTGGCCCTCTTCTCTGCCTCCTCTATGTTTTAACCGTCGTTTAACCACATCTTTGTGCAGCAGGATGGAAGCAGTGTCTAGTTAAATAAAATATATGTCTCTCCACTTCAGTCACTTCACTTTGCCCAAAATATTCTTTTATCCATTTGTACAGTCTTCCTGCTGGGGTAGAGCAGGGTAATTGAAATCACCCTGTGGTTGTCTCATAAGACTTGAGGCTAATGGCTGTTCTGGTCCCTGTCAGTCAATGAAGTGCCCTACCTACTGGCTTTTCTTTTTTTATCCACCTTCCTTTCTTTCATCTTAAAAGAACAGAAAGGAATGACCTGCACTTCTAGATCCTGCACTGCTACAACTCGCTTTATTTATGACTTTGACTGCAGTCTGAGCTTAAGAGCTGGAGATATGGGTGCCGGGGCATGTGTTAATAAATCACTAAACAACAGGATAAGAGTAAAAGGGAAGAGGGAGATAATTTTGAGATAATGGGTCTGTGCATAATAGGCGAGATGGTTGGATTTACATTGGCAAGCATGACAATTGCAACCTTTAAATGATATTTAAGAGAGCCTGATTATCCCTTAAGGTAATTAAGTTAAATTCTGGGGACGTTTAATTAGAAATAAGTCTGCCAGGCAAGGAGCCACAGCCGAAGGCAATTTAAGTAATTCTGCCCTAATGTCAGGACTCTGGCACCCTGAGCCATTCAGTTTCTTCCCATCTTTAATTTTCTTGCACTCCTTTGTCCTCAGCAGAGCAATACCAGGTTTCATTTTTACAACATTGCTGCAGTGTCAACAAAACAATCTGCTGAGTCACAGTCACAGTTTACTAAAGAGTTAACACATTATTTGAGAGGGTGCACATAGGACTGTCATTACACTGTCATAAAAATGTTGACTCATCTGACATGGTTTTCTAAAGAGTTAGCAGTAACACATTATTTGAATGGGTGACGATGTTGAGCCATTTGACACAGTTTACTGAAGAGTTGGGAGTAACACTTTTTTGAAAGAGTGTCCATAAGGCTGTTATTACACTGTCATTACCATGGTGAGTTACTTGACAGAGTTTACTAAAGAGTTAGTGGGAACACTTTATTTGAAAGAGTGTGCATACGACTGTCTTGACCACCTTGAGTCATTTGACATAGTTTACTTAAGAGTTAAGAATAACAATTTATTTGAAATAGTGTGCATAAGGCTGTTATTACACTGTCATGACCATGTTGAGTCACATGACACTGTTTACTAAACAGTTCGTAGGAACACTTTATTCGAAGGGGTGTGCATAAGATAAGTCACACTATATCTGTCATGAAAATGAGGGAGGAGTCTTTATGAACATTTATGTGTGTTGTCATAAAGTATCATTTGGTCAATTGGGTCATTTTTAATTAAAAGTTGACATTGTTTGAAATGTCTTTGAGAAGACAACTTGACTTAAACCAAGACAAAAAGGTCTTAGTTGTGAAAACTTGACACTAACCATGACAAAAAATGTCTCTGCCATGACAACTTGACATTAAACAAGTCAAGGTCTTTCTTATGACAACTCAACATTAACCAAGACAACAATGTCTCTGTTAGTGTCTTTGTTATGACAGCTTGACATGATCAGACTTAGAGAAACTATTTAGCTTTTTGTTTTAATATTACATTATACTGTCATATGTGGTTGGTTGTCATAAGACTATTACAAGTGTGTCATGATCATTTTCCTTGACCTCATGAAAAGTGGGAGGGTGCATTTTGGACTTGTCATAAAGATGAAGAAGAAGATTAAAAGTAATTACACCGTCACATGCTTCATAACAGTGTCATGACTAATTTCCTGGACTTCAAGTCCAGGGCTGAGTCAGCCAATTAGGCAGCTAGCTCCATGGCTAACCACGTTTACTATCTAACACCAGCTACAAATAACAGCTGACAGCGGTTAGCCTACTTTAGCGACAAGTAAACTAGCTAACCACTGTCTGTCCACCAGCTAAGCAAAGTCAAAAGTCAAAATCACTATTATTCATGACACTGCTACAAAAGTATTTTACAGTGTCATAAAACTTACTGTAATCACATGTTTATGACAAGTCCGAAATGTACCAATTTACTTGAAGGCAATGAAAACATTCATGACACATTTATAATAGTCTCATGATGGCTGGTTTCAAAACCAACCACATTTTAATGTAACTTTAAACCATAAAGCTAAAGAGTTTCTTTAAGTTTGATAATGTCACGCTGTCATGACAAATAGAACATTGGCTTGATTAATGGCAGGTTGTCATTAGGCTTTTTTGTCTTGGTTAATGTCAAGTTGTCATAACGAAGACGTCTAAGACAAGGTCAACTTTGTATTGAAAATGATATAAAGTTGATATAATTGACCAAATGACAGCAGTCATAAACATTCATAAAGGTTCCTTCATGTTTATGACAGGTGTCATGACATAGTTATGACAGTCTTATGCACACCCCTTCAAAACAAGTGTTACAACACACAACATAACAGCATTTAAATAGCAGCTAACTAGCACAGCATGGTCAACAAAAGTGATATTGTTAATATGCTGCAGGTACTGTCAGTTAAGTTGAACTTGCAAAGATCCTAAGTATAGAAAATAAAAAGATGGCTTTTATAAGTGGGCCTGCCATTGTTTTAGGCTGTTTCAGCTAGCAGCACCTTTTCACCTGTGGCGAAAATGGATAAAAGCAAATGGTATGCTCCAAATGCTTTGTTGTGACAGGTGAGCCTTTAAGTACCACTGAGTATTGTGTTATGGCAAAAAATTGCATCTATCAATTGTAGAACTTCAAAGAGTGCTGAGGCGGTTCTGCAAATAGCAATCCATTCCCGACAAGTGTGAGAAAACAGCATGGGCGTGGGGTTGAGGGGCATTTATCGTTATGCAAATCCTTTCACTGCCATTCAATAAAACAAGCAAATGAGCATTGTTTGAAAGCTTAGTTAAAGTGGAGGGGTGAATACAGAGCAAAGGAGGCACACTGGAAAATGAAAACATGCTGTATGGAGATGGTTGTGTATGGAGACACTGTGGCAAGACCACATTTAAAGGAGATGCTGAGTACCCCGAAGAGTGGATCAGCATTTCAGCTGCAGCAAGATTTGCATTTAGGAATATGTAACAGAAAACTTAACAAGCTACTCAGTCCAGCACAATAGGCATGATGGGAAACGTGGGCTGTGGCCATTTGCTATAATATTTTAACTAGGCTGCAAAATGTGAATCAAAGTTTTGAAATAAACTAAACAAAGTTTTGCTGACCTATAATCTTCTGTTGCAAAAAAAAACGATCTTCTTCTTTAGATAAAGTTGAATCTTAAACTTGAATCTTTGAGTCTTAGAAACGCCCCCAAAAAATTGTATTTCAAAAGTTGTTCACAATGAGCTGTGAGCCAATTTGCCATTACTGTATTTGGGTGTTTGGAAATTAAATGGTTGTAAAGAATAAAGAATAAAAGTGAATAGATTATCTCGACAAAACATCACTAGTTAGGAAAACTTTTTCAAAACTTAAGAGTTTGAGTTGGGCTCAAAACTATCTCACAAATAAAAGAAAGTTGGCTTGAACTTTTGAGTTTTCTCCACTTGTTAGTTTTTACAATGGTGCGCATTATTGAAAAAATAGACTTGAAGTATAAAAAAAGACTTCAGGTTGCAGTAACGCCTGTGAAACACAACTGAGACACGAGCCTGCAGAGCTGGTTCTGCAAATAGAAATCCATTTCCAACCAGTGTAAGAAAACAGCATGAGTGTGGGTTCAGGTGGATGTTTCATGTCAGTGCTGAGGGGTGAACAATAAACAGAAGAAATTCTCAAGAGCAACTCCAGAGGGGGACGCCAAATGTGTCACCCACGGCTCTGCTGTACTAATGTATATTGAAGAAACACTTATTACTACTATATACTGGATAACTGGGGTCGTACCAGCATGTTCAAATGTTTTAAATAATTATAATTACGAGTGTGGTATGACCTCATCTACCAGAGTTTCAATTAAGACTTTCCTTTTAATCATATTTTTCTGATACTGTTATGTAGTCATTTAATGTGTCAATGATCTAATCTTAGTAGCGTTACTAGAACAAAAAGTTCAACATAAGAAAAGTTTGTTGTAATTAAGTCTTCATTAATGTTCATAATTATAAACACAATTACACATTGACAGCCATTTTTTATGCAGGAAGAAAAGCAAGAATATACTTTGAACCTTCTTGCATAGTGTAAAATACTCTTGAATATTATATAATAGAAATATTACTGTCACCAATGTAAAACAAATTATTTTGGAAAGAAAAGCAGCATGTCAGACATTTGTAACAAAGGAAACAGCTTGAAAATCGGTCAAGAATTCAGCGAGTTATGATGATTTTAATTAAAGATGGATCTCATGCCTCCATGAATGTACAGTACATGCTTTGGGACACACGCCTGTGCTGTACCAATATGGCGGCCGTGTTGATGCACGATTCACCTGCGAGGTGAAGCAAACAAAATGCAGTATGTAGGTATTTGAACTTATTTTGCAAAAACAAAAACAAAAAAATCACAATAAAACTATTTAATACTCGCATATCCCCACATAATTTCCACTCTTGGACATTTATCGTTATGCAAACCGCTTCACTGCCATAAAAAAAAAAGACAAAACAAAAAAACCAAAACAAAACAAATGAGCACTGTTTGAGAGCTGAGTTAAAGTGGGGGTGAACACTCAGTAAAGGAAGGGAATGCTACAAAAAAAGCAAATAAAGTTGCAGCACACTATGAAAGCATGCTGAATGGAGATGGTGTTGTGAGGAGACTCTGTGGGAAGATCCCATTTATAGGAGAGCCCTGAAGAGCGGATTTGTATTTCACACTGAATAACAGCTACAGTAGTCACTGATCCCACTTAGCCAACTTATGCAAGCAAATGCACTGCTACCACACACTATTAGTCAGTTTACAAGCACTTAACTGTGTTACTTTCAACTTCTGCATAAACAACAAATTTCTTAACAGCATTACTGATCAGATTTTCACTGCAGAAACCTGATTTCATATACTGTGTGTTTACGCAAAAACTTTGAATAACTTGTTGACTTAATTTTTCTTTTTTTCTTTCATGCTTGCCAATGTAAATTTTAACATTTATAAAAGCAGTTTAATTCAGTCACTGAGGGTATTATTTACATTTGAAATAGTTTTGGCTCCCAAAAATGGACAGGGGAAAATACAAAAAAGCATAGCTACAAAAAATCAGAATGACTCCTGGCCAAGCAAAACTCGCAAGTATGATGCAGAATATGTTAAGTATGGATTTACTGACACACATAAAATGGCTTATGAGTGCTCCAGTGCGTTTTCTGTTTTGAGACCCTCTGAAATGAGTGTTTAAAACTGTTCAAACCATCGTCGCTTGAGACAAAACCTCCCTACAGAGGAAAACAGAAAACAGTTGACTTTAGATTTTTCAAGACATCTTGCAAAAGGGGGAGCCGACCATAAACTAATGCTATGTGGGAGGCCTTGGCATAGGAATGTTTGTTTGGGAACCCCTGGTCTACAACATTTAGGAGTTTCAATGAAGCTAGCACAAGAGCTTGCCTATACACACTTGTCAGCAGCAGGATTGCATCGCAAAAAGATCTGACTGAACGTCAACAGTCAATTTTATGTGATGTGAACAGCTAGTTGGAAGCCAATCGCTGACCTTGGCATATTGGAACTTTGTCAGATTTGAGCTGACCACTGACGGCGTAATGTGCTGCAGTGCAGAGGTGAAGCTGCTCAGGGTGTTCTATGCGGCTTCTGATTAGGACCTTTGTTTCAAAGTCTTTACAAAGCTTGCTGTCTGGGCTCTGAGGTGGAGCTGCCTGGCAGGAGGCCTGTTCACCCCTGAGCTCTGCTCAGACTTCTGAAGCTCAGCTACCTTTGATGAAGGCATGAAAGTTGTCACTGTGCCAACAGGCCCTGGCCACCACTGCACATCCACACCGCTTTAATGGAAACTATTCAAAGTTGCAGCTGAGCTCCATTTAAAAAGAAACAGCATTGATGCAAGAACTAAATACGGAGGGTCAGCACTGGAAGAAAACAACTGGCCCTCAGAATGGTTCATTTATATACATGGCATCAGGGCTTAAAAGATGCAAACGTGCAGGCAAAAGTTAGAGACATGTAAGTAGAATGTGCACGCCAACAGAAAGTACCCAAGTACACCAGTGACAAAATGACTTTTTCTCAGATGGCAAACTTTGCAGAATAATTTATGATGGCTTTTTAGGACTAAAACAATGTTTTTTTCCGTTGGTTTCTTCAACAAATCATGTATGAAATCAAAACTAGCCTAGTGCGTCATTTGGTGCATACAGAAATTGCCTTCACCTATTGCAGCTTTATCAATTTCCAGGTTCTTCCTGCAGTGGAACTGCACCACTGATGAGGTAGACTGCTCTCTGAAACCAGCTGCTCAGCAAGGGCATCGAGCTCCAGTGTCCTCTGAGGCCCACCAGTGGGGCCTGTGCATTATAATGACACACTATTTAGCATTCAGCCACTGCTCAATCAGGAAACAGTGCAGTCTAGGGATTAATAACTTTCCCAAAAATGGGACACTTTCTGTCCCGAGAACAATAGCACATTATCCCGAGAATCCCGGGCAATGGACTTGTTTTTAAGGTAAAATTTTGGCCCCAGTCAAAACACACTGGTCATATTTCAGGCCACACTACATGTAACAAGGAGAAATGTGGGTTTCAACCTGAGGGTTTTAGTGTATTATCTGGTGGCTGAAGAACACAATTTCAGCATTATAATGAACAAAATATAAACTCCACATCCCACATGCAGCTTGACCTTCTTGACAGCTGTGAGAATGAAATGCCAAATGTATTGTCCTGGATCTGTCACTGTTTGACTGAACAGGTTCATGGAAGTGGCATCTTAAAATTCTTCATATTTTGAACAAAGAACATTTGTTAAAATAAGTCATTTGGCGTTTTCAAAGTCATTCTGTTAAGCTCGGACAGATTCCATATTCTGTTTGTGTTCAGAGGCTCCTGCTGCGACTCCAGCAGGAGGCTCTTATTGTGCATGTTGCAATCTCAGACATAGTCGGCCTAATAAAGTTAGCGATCGCTCAAAGGTGAAAAGCAAAACTCTAAAAAAGCGCTCACTCACTTGGTGTTAGATTTTGAATTGATTCTTTGAGAGATTTTGGCTGTCTTTCCAACTGTTGAAGGTAAACCAGTCACTTGCTGCCATCTCTGCCAGACTCGTTGGGCTTTTGTTTGGAATTTTATGTCACTGCAAACTACTTGTTGAATCTCAGTCTGGCACATTTAATCCCTCAATCACAGAGCACAGTGCACACTTTGCATCCTCATTGTTTAATTAAAGTATTTCCCTGCAAAGCTGGTGGCAGAAATCGCTTTGTGTTAGTCTAATTCAGATGGTAGAGCCACATACTGTACTTACTTCATTAATGGTCAGAAGTGTTTCCATTCACTGTGCTTTGTGCTTGTTAATCAGTTAATTAGTGAGCTCCACCAGCGAACACATACAGTACAGCTGTTCCACCATCGTACATGTTTTAAAAAATATAAAACTAGGTGTGCATATTTTCTAAATATATTTGCATATGTTCCGAATATTTTAAGGATGTTCTTCCTGGTTTCCTGGTTTAATTTTCCTGGGAAATTGGAAATGGTTTAGATGCACTAAACACTAGCGCAGTCCACCTAGCCTCAACAAATGGGGCAAAACTTGCTATTTTTAAATTTAGTCATAGCCCTGAAATCAAAAGACTGTGTTGGTTCAAGTCATGTTTGGATAATTTTGTTATTCTTATATTTTAGTTGATTCAAACTTTGGACATTTTAGTCGCATATTAGTCAAAGAAGACTATGACCTTTTTTAGTCTGATGATTTTAGTCTCCAACAATATACTAACGTTTTAGTCAACTTTAACAAAATGCTTCCATGTTAGAATCCACTCTACATGTCAACTGGCACCATTCCGTAACTGTAGTCCACAAATTAATGGAACAATACAAGGTGCAGAGAAATCCACACAAGAGGTGATTTTAAAAATATTGCCCAAGCTCCTGAGGCTGTAGGGTACAGCCTGTTCTACCAGCCAGCCACCTGAAATAGCCCCACCTGTCAATCAAAGTGGGCACACCCTTAATTATGCAAAACTTTAAGCCTTAATGTATTCTAAATCCCTGCAGCTGTCATGAAAGGGGATATAGAGACTCAAACTGTGTTTGTATCAGGCAGTAAACATGCTGCTGTTTAACACGGGTGTCTTTGGGGTTTAACTCCGGTGGTATTTTGGTGGTACAGCAGCTACATCTGTGTTGGCTTCATTTTTGAGCCCCAAAGGTTGATACTTGGATCATAATTCATAAACTATACTATGCAGTGGTGTTGGTTTATTTATAAAATTAAACTTTTGTCAGCTATTTTTTTTTTATCAATGTTTTGAAAACTACAGAACTACAGTGTCTCATGTTTAGTCATAATTGTGAGATAAAATATTTAAACTATGAGATAAAAGTCAAAATCATGAAATAAAAAGTTTAAATTATGAGATAAAATGTGTAACTTGTGAGATAAAAGTGGTGATTATGAGATAAAAAGTCAAAATTATTATACAATATATTATGACTTTTTATCTCCTAAGCATGACTCACAATGAGGATATTTTTTCTCAGTGGAAATTTGCTTCCATAGAACAGCATAAAGGCAACTGTCATCAAAACACTGGTAAATTATTATCATCCTGTTTGTTTTAAAAAGAAAAGCTTGTCAATGTCTAGTCTTTGTCCTGTAAAAAATAAAAAGACTTAAAAATATGTCGTAACAGTTTTTGCCACCCCTCAATTTTGATATGTAATGTTTTTCTTTTCACGTCTGTGGTCTGACTCCTCCACATTAAATAAGCAGCTGTTTTATTTGCTTATCACTACCCACAATGGGAGAGCGGAGAATATGGGCAGGATCAACAATCACAATATTTTAAAGCATACAGTACAAGGTTTTTCTTCTTTTGTCTGCTTTTATGTGGAATTTCTGAATGGTTTAATGTGTTTTCAAAGAGAGGAGAGCGGCAGGCGCAGGAGCAGTTTTCTTTCCTCTTACTGATGACACATGCTGGCCCCTTTTTCTCTGGTTCATGGAACATAATATATTTGTGTCACACAGACGTGCTTGTTGTACAGATAACCAATCGAAAACGTAGTCAGACAAATGAATATTTGTGAAAGGAACATTAGCTCTGATTTTGTGCTCTACGTAAGTGCCTTACTAAGTTAAGAGAGGAAACGTCTTGATTGATGTTTGTGATTTTCTCGTTTTGTGCAGAGCCGACCTACCTGGAAGCTCTTTATCTCCCTTCATCCATCTGATGGTGGCGGCAGGCTTACTGCTCATGGCGGTGCAGGTCATCTCTGTCTCGTTGCCCTCGCTGAGGACCTCATCGCGGGCCTCGATGATGGGGTTACCTGGAGGAACTATGACAGGACACACAAACAGAACTCAGTAAACACCAGGGAATATAATGCTTCTCCAACCTCAGCACCTCATGATGACGAGACACAGAGCTGACATAGAAGAGATGTTTTCTAACTGCAAACACAAACTATTGGGAATGCTAATAATGGACTAGGAAATATCTCCATAATCAAGGGCAGTATTATGGATATGATGCATTGTGTTCAAGTACTTATTGCAGTTAATTTGACTTATTAATTGCATTTACAAGTACGCATGACTATACTTAACAAAAATATCCAACAGACATGCTTTTTACAAATATTATGTAAAGAAAAACATCAGGGCCAGACAAATATAAGACTAAGAATACAAGACTACCTTAAAATTAATTAGTGGTAAAATTAATTAGTACTATGGCAACATAGAGAGCTTGATATTGCTGAGTCATTGAAAAAATAAAGTAAATAAATAAACACACAAAAGTTACATGCAGCATAAGTAACGGTATTGTTGCAAATTGAAGCCACTACAAGGACCTTAAACATTTACTCGATTTTGGAGCCCCCTGTGGACAAAAGGGGTAGTGTTTCCACCATGATAACCACAAAATATAACGGCAAAAATAAATTGATCGAAATAAAAATTTCTTCCTGTTTCGTTTTGACTGGCTAACAAACTACTACCAGGGAAAATGTAAACACAGACTGGTTTCATCTGATTTCAATGAGACTCAGTGGCAGACATTAAGAATAACTTCATAACTGCTGATCATCTGGTGGGAGGTCTTGTTTACTTTTGTAGGTCACATGGAGGATCTGCAATAAATTGAGACCGTTTCATAACCACTCCTTGTAGCGGCTTTAAGAAAAATATTGTTGAAAAAATGTTTCATCTGTCAGCAAGAATGACAGATCAATCTATTTTTAATAACAAAAACCAACAAACTTGCTCATCTCAAAGTCTTTTTTATCCATTTTTAAGGTTTTATTGTGGCTTTTATTGTTTTTACTTTTTATTGCAACTTTTATATAAGTTTTTCATTGGTGCTTCTTTGTGCCTGGGAGCTTTTATTTTATTTTATTTTTTACTCAACTACATTGTAAATGAGGTCTCTACCTCAGTGTATTTCAGAGTTAAAATAAAAGTTGAATGAAAGAATTAATATTCAATTAACTTTCACATCTTTTTGCTCTCTGTAGTAAAAAAAATATGTATACTTTTGATGGATTATTCAGTATAAAGCAATATGTGTAGACTCTAAAGGAATTAAGAAATAAAAAAAATAGATGATTGATTAATTATCAGCTGATCTTCCAGTGATATCCGAATAATTTTGGATCTTGGCAAACTCACTAATCTCATCATTTCTTGAGGCCTTTCTTCTTAACTGACAGAGATATCTAATAGAACATAATGCACACCATTACTGTATTTTGTGATTGCCTGCTCAGGCTTTGGGTTTGAGTGTTTTTCATGAGGACATGTCAAGCTAAAACAGGGTGATGCTGCTCTTCAAAAAGCTTTTCTGCAGAGAAGAGTTGATGACAATTGACCGTATTATAGTCAATCATAATGTGGCTGGAAAAAAATGTTTTCGTCATCTATAACGGCATACTCTGAGCTGCGTTTATTCTGCTAATTTCTGAACAGTGTAACCAGATTAGCACTTGTTTCCAGGGGTCTCATAGGACAATTCAAACTCCCTCTAGTAAAGACATGCATACTTCCATACTAGGACTGTAATAAGATATTATCATATAATATGATATTATTAGATATTATAATATATCTTCTTTCAGTTGGCGTACCAAGAGGATGTGATCATTTTGTGAAACGAAGTTTGCACTGAATACCAATTTGATTATCTTATGTGATTTTATGCGCATTTAAGCCATATCATCACTGGAAAAATCTATCAAATCTTGATATGCATGTTGTGCAGAAATACCCATCCCTGAAGCACACTACTGAAACCACATGAATACATATGAAATCTACTTGCATGCATGCATAATACAAAAACTGCACACAAAAAGAGCCATAGTAGTAGTAGTGAGACAATGCACATTAGTCAGGCATCAACACAAATACAGTTAATGACACCAGGTGTGGGTATTGGTGTGTTTACAGTAGTCTGCATGCTTTGTTTCATGAAAGTGTGTATAATAGTGATGTGCAGAATGCAGTTAATCTGCAGATCAGGCTGACTGGATCATAAAAATTAACATTCTGATTAATAGGAGATGGTTTGTTGGTGTGAAACTGGGTGAAGCATCTTCCCTCTAAGAGAGACACTGTATGTGCATTTACGCACAAGGGACAGCAGCGTAACTTCATTGATTGTGGATTGTTGTTTGTTAAATAAATGTTCTATGTTCTTCTGCACATCCAAAATATCACACGCACAGTTGAAATTCATACAGAGCCAGATTCTGAACCAGTTCTGTTCAAGATTTTTGGATCCTTGGTGGTACCTAGTGAACCAGCCCACATTTCCACTCATTTTGAGTGGAACCATTCTAATCAAAGATGTCATGAACAGAGGGCGTTGCACAATGCACAACAGCCTGTAGAATATGACGCACCCACTTTGGTTCTCAAGAAAAAACTGTTTCTGTTTTTGTAAGGTTTATTTTTGGCATTTAAGCTCAGAATGTTTCAAAATTTGGTGCTTAGAACTGGGGTAGGTTCCATGTTGGTGGAAAAGGCAGTGAAACTTTTTGGAGTAAAACAGCCAGTTCCCTTTAATTTCAGAAGTTTCCCTCTGTCTGGTCAAGCTGATAACTATAGCTTTTAGTCGTGCTGCATAAATGTCCCGATATTTGCTGTAGTGACATTACTGAGTGCATGGAAATGTTTAAAATGACTGAAAGCAGCCTCTCTAATCAACAAAGAAAATTGCTAAAGAAAACACTAATACATCAATACAACACACAGTAAAGAAATCACCTGGAAAGCTCTGACATAATTCAAAGGGTAATTATTATGACTTATTCGGTCTCCCATAGATGCAGTCTGTCTACTGTATATTAACTTGTCTAAATACTACAACATTGTGACAAGACTTAATAAAAACACTAGAAACACATTTTCCTGTTCCAAACCTCCCTGCAGCTGCTGTCAGAGTCTCCTGCAGTTTTCATGGTGAGCTGTCAACCATGTTGCTCAACATGTGAATACATACTGTGTTGTCTAAATGTTGATTAATAGGCATTACTTCCCTCCTAAGACTGATTGTTTATGTGCATGTGTACGTGTGTGTGTGTTCTGCTGCTGTACTTAGCACAGTGATGTCTGCGTAGGCTTCCTGCGGGGGGTCTGTGTAGAGCTGACAAACATATCGACCCTCGTCTGACAGCGAGACATTAGACAGCGACACCCGCAGCTCGTTGTCTGAGAAGTTCACCAGCTGAAAGCGAGAGTCTTTCAGTGCTGAAAGAGAAAAACACACAATAGTTTAGAATTTACATGGCATATTTACGCATAATATAATAACACTGGAACATCCAATGCGGTAATAAATCCATACTTAACAGTGATAGTAGGATTTGGAGCCCTTTTTAAATATGATTCCTTAAAGGTAGAATCAGTAGGATAATCCAAGCTGTTCGTAAAGGCACCAGAAAGATGGTTTATTGTTGTGTCTCTTTCCCTGGATGTCAAATGTCATCGTTTTGGGTTAGTAAAATGACCTGAGCACAGCAAAATAATGAGAAATACAGGTAGAGGGCAGGGTCTCTTAAGTTACAGCCACCACCACACACTTGTGGTAGTGGGTCATAAGTGATAATTGAAAGGGATTATGTTTGTATGAGTCTATAGATTGTCTTTTTAGGAAAATGTTGCCCATTATGCCTTTAACTTTAGTTGGATGGATATAAATAAAGAAATGGACAGTGATTGACTGGCCCAAACCCAAAAGCCATTCATTAGCCCTTGTTTCTTAAACCGGTCTTATTCCCAACTCGTCAAATACCGTGGAAAGCTCCTACAGTTAGTCACGGCCAAGGCTGAGCCCCCTGAAGGTTCACAAAAGCTGAACTTGATGTGAATAATAGATGCAAATTCATGCCCGTGGTCCTTAATTTTCTATGTGTGACAGGGCCCTGGCTCGATCACAAGCTTTTTGATCGACATAAGCCACTGACCAAAATAAGAGGTTTCCACTGTACTGACATTTTGTCTCCGCCCCTCGGCCACTCATACAGATGTGCACAATCCCCATTAACAGCTAAACCATGGTCTTATCTCAAACCTTACCAAGCAGCTTTTGTGCCTAAACCTACTAAAATTGCAACCATTTCACAACATCACCCCCAGGTTATTACGAGGTTTTATTTAATACTCAATTCTGACTGGTCAATTGCAGCATTCTGCTTTTACTTTTGTCGATCAGACCGTTGCTATGAACACAGTTCTAATCATAGACTCTGGAGGAGCAATAAAATAATTCTGAAATCAATAAAATCATCTTTAAATTAATATTTTGTGTCAAATTACTCTTTTTTTTTGAGTAAGTAACCATGTAATAAGCAGGAAAATGTTTGTGTTTATTTTACATTAATGACCTGCCTCACCGTGGCTTTCTGACAATGTTCATACAGCCGCTAAAGGGTATCTTGTGCTTCAGTATGAGATGCTAAGGGGCTGTGATAAAGAGTTAGGATGGGAACGGGTTGCCTTTTTTTGGGTGTAGGGTGTGGCTATGCAAAAATAAACATTTCATACATTACATTTTTTGAGTTATATAGACAAAGATGCTGCTGGTCGTTTTTGTTCTGTTTTTTCCTGAGGTAAATCATGATTTCAAGCGTGCTTCAAAGAAATTTCAAAAGAGAAAAAAAAAAAAACCTCGATCTAGTTAGTCAACAACCAATCACGGAGCAAAGTGATGCAACACAGTGTGAAACATACAGCAATGAAAAGAAAAGGTGGGAAAAAAATCAAAGGACAAAACACAATTTAGACTTTGATCATTTGATCCATTCTGTTCAGACAAAATAAATAAATAAATAAATAAATAAATAAACTAGGCAGACGCTGAACACATGCTAACAACATGTTTTGTATTAACAGAGGTCTCATCCTTGGTTAGCCTACAGAGGAACTGAGGACAAAGTCATAAATCCTGTCTCTTCTTCATCTGTAGCCGCTCTCGTCTTGCCTCACCTTATTTCCCCACCTACCTAAGCACACTCTATCAGCTGTAATGTAGAATGACAGCATGTGGTTAAGATGAAAGCCTACCCGTCTCCATCCCCCTTTGATGTGCTGATAAATTCTGCTCTGATTGACAGCAACTCCAGGCTCTTTGCACTCTCTTAGTATAGATCTGTGTACTCATCCTCTGCTTCTGCGTTTTTTTTCTTGAAGCTTACAGAGTTAAACATGGAAACTTCTGACACAGAACACCCCGAAACAGACATAAATAGATTGAGAAAGCACCAGGCTACATTACGATTTCACAGATAATGAACACGGGGGGAGATGCTCCCGCTGTATGGCCATACAGTATTTGCCCTCAATGTCGAGAAATAGACAGAGGGAGATGGAGAACACCAGTGAGAAGGAAGAATAATAATCACCACAATTGATTTTGAGCATCATTAAACAAGAACATCAGACACGTTTGAAGTGATACCATAAGGCTGACTGGAGAGGAGGCATTTTGTCACCCCATTAAGGAAAAAAATCTGCATTTAAAAAATCAATCTCAGCATATACAGACAGAAAAAAAAGACTATTCTGTTAATAGAGTCTTGAAAAAATCAGGACAGTTACAAATTTTTAAGTTCAGTTACAAATTTTCAGTCTAGTTGGAAATTACGTGTAGGTTTCATAATGTGACCATGCACTCGTTGCAAACAGGGGTCATATCCAGAAGGGAACCCTTGATTAGCTAAACTCTCACGAGATCTGTACACGCTGTTTCGTCATTGTGCAAATTGGACAAATTATTTTCAGTTTTATAATGTGACTGTTGCTGTACTTAAGATTTGGGTAGGTTAATGGTCGGAAAACACGTGGTTAAGATTAGCGAAAGATTGTTTGGGTTAAAATGATCACTCTTGCCAGATGCTTGGTGGGTGTGGGGTTCCCACATGACCGCAAACAAGCTCATGCCAGCACAAGAGAATAGCAAAGCAAAAGCGAATTTGGGATTTTTTTTATGACTCAATAACAAAACCTGATGGACCAGAATCAACAACTGACAACAGCACCCGCAGTACATGATTATAGCCCTGTACCTCCCTTGTTCCCTCTGCTGTGGTTATAGTAACAGATGATATGAACAAGCAAAAATGCTTAAAAGCAATACAGCTAAAACAAGCCGTGTGTGCTCTGTAAGACCTGACTTGACTTCAGACTTGAAGGCAAAAGTGATGAGCAGAGCTGACTTCTTGAAACAGTGATATTAAAAAATACTGCACTGACTGTAATGTGTATTTTGGAGTGCAACCTAATTGTCATGAATAAATAATAACATAATGGAAACTGTAACTGTAACTCCCCTGTAAAGGAGACGCTTCAAATGAGAGAATGTTTTCATTCAATTATCAGTTAGGCCACATGAATTAGTAGATCAATAGTGTTTTTTCTACTCTGAATCTAGGAAAACATTCTGATCAAATCATTTATGTAGGCTATAATATAATATAATATAATATAATATAATAGAATTTAATAGAATAGAAACCTCTATGGCAGTTATAAAATTGTAATGCTCTTTGCGTGTGATGATTTGTGTTGCTTGTTTCCAGGTGTGTTTCTTTCCTGTTACCACCATCTTTGACTCACTGTTTATGAGTTAAAATAAAAATAAAAAATAGTTATCAGTGCATTTTACACCCTGATTTATTGGTTGTATAGTATATAAACCTAAATATACAACACCATAATATATAAAATTAAATATTATACTTTCTACACCTATTAATGTGAATCCATTTTTTATTTTGAGCTGAACCATGTGAGGAAGGCTGCAAAAAAAGGGATTCAACATGCCCTCCGAGGAGTCATGTGACAAATTACAACACTGCTATTAGTTTCCTGAGGGTCCCCTCTCTTTGTCAAGTATTGCACCATAATTGAGGCTGTATTGTGTGAGTATAAAAGGCCAAAAATAAGTATGTTAACTAAAGGCAACATTGTCACATAGAGGGATAATAAAATGTAAAGTTATAGAATAAAAACGAACAGATCCTTGATGTCATTCAACCTGTTTTAAACCAGATGACAGAGTGCAGCTGCTACGGTGGGAGGGATTTGTCATAAAAATATCTTTAAAAATGTGTTTGTAAGCTCCTATAGCTTAATAACAGCCTTATCTGATGAAAAGATGTTTAAAATGTCTGTAATATACCTGTCACCTGTGCACAATGATATGCATCTTTCAAACAGATGCTGTGCTTCAGATCATCCTCATCATCTGTCATTGATCTTCGTAATATTAATAACAAATGATCAGAGTTAGAGTGCGGTGTGACTCTAAATTATTCTATACATTTTAATCCTTCTGGTGAAACGCTCACCAATGCTCACCCCCTGCTCCCGTGTCCTGTGTTCACCCATCCTCATCTGGTCACCCTAACCGTTGGGTGCTCTGTACAGAAAAGTGCTGCTGCCACCTTCGCACTCTTCCCCGTCTTTGATTATCTTGCCAGAACGTCCGCTCACAACACTCAAAACAAAAAAGTTCAAACACACCAGAAAAAGTTGGAATGAAACAATCTGAAAATGGAGCATATAAGAGGAGTTGTTTTTTGTTTTGTTTTTTGGCACAAATGCTCATTTCTTCCCTACACAAGCGCCTCACATTTGGTAGAAAAACTTAAATGGTTGGTTTCCATTAGTGCGGCTATTAGTTTCTTTTATCTGAGCACAATGGAGCTCTTATTGTGGCACATGAATAATATGCCTCTAATTAGTGTAGCTCATTCAAAAGCCTTGTTAGCCCTCATTAAAATGAGAGGTCAGACTCTAATCCTAATGGTTTAATTGAATTAAATGTTCCCAGATTCAAACATACCGATGCTGCATATACAAATACAAATGCACTGATGAAAGCATATAATCGTTTTTCAGCGGCAGAGCTGCAGAGATATATATTGAACAGCACTGCAGTAAATGGCATCTGATGATTTAAGGGTGGTGCCATCTGAATTTTTCTACATAGATAGTATAGTGGATATTAGTATTTATGTTATTAAAAAGACAAACAGACTCTGTTCCGTGTCTGGTACTTGAGTTAATGTACTTAGTTACACTCCACCACTGAATTCAGCTCATTGTTTTTAATGGGGACATTATGCAAAGTTTGTCATTTGCAAAGTAAACCAGGAACCTGAATTTAGACTTAATGTCACTTCACATGGAAGTATGATGATGAGTAAATGTTTAATTTTGTTTAAATGTGTGTACAGGCTTCATGTTTATCATTTGGTTTCATTAGATGTATTGTCCTCAAGTTAAGGCTAAATGCAGTTAAATATTAAGTAAATGTAACACATTTATTTTGATAATTGACATTCTGGTATAAATTAAATTCAGTCAAAAACATGTAGTAAATGTAGCATATGTGTTTTCTCAATCTACTTTTTTACTTACATGCACTCAGTTCATTAAGTACATTTAAAATTAGTTCACAGATTTAAAATGTGTCTCTATTTTTTGAAGCTTATCAGAATTGTCAAACAAAATATTCTCTAACCAAATTACTAAGTATCTATAATATAGTAATTAATTTGATCTCTTGCAAATGCATGTATACGTGTGTAAACATCAAAGGTCTGTGGGTTTTTTTTTAAAAATTCATTATTTTTATCCTTTAGGGCTCTAGAACAAGCTTTAAGTTTATAAAAATGGTCTGAAGGTCACAAAAACCAGATTGTAACCAGGCCAGAAAAGGCCATAAATAAAAAATTGATGTCAGATGATGAAAGATGGTGTCATCAGGATAAAACCGCACATTGCAATTGGGAAATAAAATTTATTTTTTGGGGGGGTAGCCCATGTAGCTCAGTTGGCAGAGCATTCACCCCATATACTGATGTTATCAGTCCTCTGCAGCAGTCGCTGGTTTGACTCTTTGCTGCGTGCCATCCCCTCTCTCTACCCCCTTTCCTGTCAACTCTACAGCTGTCACTCTCAATACAGGCAAAAAGCCCCCAAAATAAAAAAATATTTTTTGTTTTCAGCAAACAGCGGACCTAATACTGATCCCTGTGGGACACCTACATCAACAATTTGTGGGCTACAAATGAAGCCCCAAGGTTTTCAATCCAACTCCAATCACGAAATAAAACACATAATTTCATATCTTGTTTAAAGCTGAAAGTTACTGTTATGTTCCGGTGGATTTCACCTTTTCTCTTTTCAAATGTTCCAAAAGATGTGGAGTGAGGTTGAGGTGTGGTAGGGCCAGACGGAGAGCCAGACGACCCAGCACAACTTGCAACAATAGATGGACTGCACCCGTAAAGTTCAACCAAGGAAATGGATTGGAAAGTACAACTCTTCCATTAAGGGTGCAGTTTATTAAATCACCTTTTGACTTTACTTTTACCCAGGGTAAAGCTTTTGTGTTTGTTTGATTCTGTATCTTGGATAAAGATGTTTTTCTGTGTTGAAGACATCCACCTGGTACACTGTTCTACAGATGTTATGATCAATTTAGGTCTGTCTGGTATGGCTTATTTGTAAATATTTTCCCAGTCGACATAATACTGGACTTGGAAAATATCGTATCAGCTGCTAATTGACTGCTTTCAGTGGTCAGGGAAAGATTTTGGTCCTTGAGTGCTTCACTTGGCTCTTTACATTTTGGTTTAAGCAACAGGAAAAATCACCTTTAGCTTGGTAGGAGCAGTTAGGGTTAGGGTTAAGTTTTTTGTGTCAACTGAAGAAATACACTGACTTAAGAGTTCTTTAAGTTGACTGAAGATAACCTGCACAAGATCATTGATCTTATCCATGCCTGTTGCCATTTTCTGCCACAGTTTTTTTATGGATGTAGTTAGGTGAGCACCAACAGGGATGCCAAC
>JAJHUR010130291.1:0-10903 GCA_027495735.1 Lutjanus campechanus | reverse complement strand
CTGACTATGATTGTTTGCTTGTTTGATCAGCTCTACATGACGTGAAATTATGATTGCAAATACAAAAAAACATCAACTTTCAGGAGTGCTGCCTCGGAGCACTTTTGTGTCCCCACCAATGTCAAAATCAAACCTACTCCCTTGAACTCAAGGCTTTTAAAATGGCAGTCCACCAACCAAGGGGTCAAGATCAAAATTTTTTTGGTGTGAGTTGCACGTTTGGAAACACTGAGCACTACAAGCTGAGTGCCATTAAACTGGACAGAAGGCAGATATCTCTATAGCCAAAGAACCAAAAAGATTATTTTGAAAAATTCAAAACCAGTGTCTCTTTTCAAAAATCATGACCTTACTAGATTATTAGAAAGAGAGTAGCTCCTACATGAAACTGTATTCAACTGTTTTTCTTTTTTGGTTCTTTGAGCACCACAGAACTAGAGCCATCTAGTCTTGGTCCGTAATCCGTGTATATTTTGGCAATTGGATTTTCCGTTCTGAAACGGGTAATAAAAAACAAAAAACGAGTGATTATTTGATTTTTGTTTTAAAATACAAAAATTTAGGGGCGGACGTTTAGCTCAGTGGGTAGAGCGTCCGACCCATGTATTGAGGCTGTAGTCCTCTGCAGCAGCCGCTGGTTCGACTCCCGCCCTCGGCCCTTTGCTGCGTGTCATCCCCTCTCTCTCTGCCCCCTTTCCTGTCTACTCTTCAGCTATACTATCAATAGAGGCACAAATGGCCAAAAAAAAAAACAACTTTAAAATACAAAAATTTAAATTGAAATACAAGGCGTTTTTTCTTGTCATGGTGAAAAGGGGAGATGTTAAATTTTAAAAATGCTTTGATTTTCATTTTCTATTTGTAATAACAAAAAATAAAATCAGTACAAGACAGAAACGAAAAAAAGGTCAGTTTTTTTCATGTTCTGAGACCGGATGTGGTCATCACCAAGAGCGCCAAATATGTGTGCCGATGTTGTATCCTTTCTGGAGTGTGTGTGCGTGCACGTCGCAGAAGCACACACACCTCCACAATCACAAAACACCTTCATTTATGTTCAGTCTTTTCCCAACACAGGAATGTGGATTAGTAAAGTGTCCTTTGAACATATTTTCTATCAGAAATAAAGTGTAAACATTGAAGTTAAAAGCGTGCGGGTGTGTGTGTGTCTCACGCTTGGCTGAGGTGCGCACACACATCTCCACAAACACCTTTGTTTATGTTTAACAGCCATGTGGGTGTGTCTTTAAAGTTAATGTGACGTCTGCCTGACATCCATTAAGTGACATCTCACGGTAGGAATGTCCAGTTCTTACAGTTAATTTCTCTAATAAAAAGAAATTAATAATTATAAAGCATAATGGCTGTGAAGATTCTCAGTCATCCAGGTCATGGTATTCGTAGCAAGGGTTATCTCTATGACTCTGCTCCCCAACAAAGACACTGCATTTCCTGTAATAAAAATGTACTCGTTTTGCCAGATAAATGCTTTCAATATGAAGCTGCAGCCATAGAAAATATTCAGTTTCATCAGCTCATCCGATTATGTGCATACATCTGTTTATAGTGATAACATTGGCAATAATTTAAAGTGATACTCCACTTTACATGATAACCCACTCAGTATGTACTCACCACTATGCTGATGTGATGATGGGTGAAGGTCTTCAGTTCACAAAACAATCCTGGAGTTTCAACAGAAAACAGGGTAGCAGCCTCATCCAGTACAATGGCAGTGAATGGTGACCGCGGATAAAACGTTAAAAATAAGAACACAAAACAAACACAAAATGTCTCCATCCTGCTTGTGTGGTGTAATCCAAGTGTCCACAAACCGCGACATTAAAAATTAACCGCAGAAGACGCCATTTACACCATGTTTTTAGCTGAAATGTCAGTGCCATTGTACTGGATGAGGCTGCTACCCTGTTTTCTCCTAAAACTCCAGGATTGTTTTGTGAACTGAAGATCTGTACCTATCATCACATCAGCATAGTGATGAGTACATACTGAGTGGGTTATCATGTAAAGTGGAGTATCACTACAGACATTATTTCTGTGAATGTCACCACAGACACCCAGTTTGTAATACTGTTCATATATAAATATTTCAATACTTTCATCAGTGAGCCATAGGTTCAGTCACCATTGAGTTATCTCATTCAGCAATAGATGGTAACATAAAAGACATTTATTTAAATGAAAATAATTTTGCCACTTAAACTTTGTTTGCTCCTCATTTATGAGCTCTTAACTTAATTAAAGATTTTGCATGTACCAGATGATACCAATAATCAATAAATGGTATTTGCACAAAGGGGCGGTTGTTTAACTCAGTTGGTAGAGCATCCGCCCTATGTATGGAGGCTGCCTGTCCTCTGCAGTGGCCGCTGGCTCGACTCCCGCCTTCGGCCCTTTGCTGCATGTCACCCCCCTCTCTTCACCCCCTTTCCTGTCTACTCTTCAGCTGTACTATCAATAATGGCATAAAAAGCCCAAAATTATAACAAAAAAAAAAAAGGTATTTGCACAAGAAAATATCGGAAATTCTTTGACAGTGTGAAACATATAAAGACTTAGAGGCCTACATATTAAACACATATAAACACAGATAACATGTGGAGTGTGCTCATAAAAATAATCTTACTGTATTTCAGATCTTTCTTTGATAGTAGATTAAAATAAAAGGATAAATGACAGTTTTATGTTGTAAATAATGAAACATGGATCTGTTTTCATCACTTTATAACTGCTGTAATAAAATCAGGTTTATCAGTTCACATTCATTTTTTATCACTGCCAAAATTCCATTCCTCATAGAATTTTGGCAAAAAAAAAAAAAAAACAACTAAAAAAAAAAGAGATCAAGAATTCTGGAATGGGACATCATAAAAGACGGTGACATCAGTTATTTGCATATAAGCCCAGTATCTTGACTCCACACAAACACTTGACAGATAATATTGAGCTGAGCTGCAAGCCATGCCCTCTCTGCCTGAGTGCATCAGGTCTGGGTGTGTCTCCCAGCCTGAAGGCAGCAGATAGAGTGCACTAGGTGGAGGCGATCTGATAATCAGGGAAGATTGGAGGCACTCACTCACAGGACAGTGAGGAGTGAGCAGTGTTAGACAAAGGTTGGAGACTCTGGACTTGGAAAAAGGAGACTGCAGGATTAAAGCTTGGTTCAAAGAAGGAAGAAGGAGCCGGTGAGCTTTTAGTTATGCTATGTGTCTTGCAGTTTGCACTGGGGTTGTTGTGAGAAATGGACTGATAATGTGATCAAATTCAGATTAAAATGAAATGTATTTAAAAAGTCATGTGATTAAAATGCAAGTTAAAATGTCATATATTTAATATCATGTGGGTAAAAAAGTGCAGTTATAAATGTGGTGTATTTTAAAAGAGGTTCAAGCTAAAAGTAATTTGGTGAATGTGATTTTGGTGTATTTAGGGGAGTTAAGAGCTGCCAAACTTTGTAAGGTTAAAATCATTATTGAACAGTGCTTTAGAATGCATTATTATGCATATTATTTTTGAAGTTAATTTTTAGTAGTTTAAAAAATTAAGTATTTGATTTTGGGTTATGTTGATTGATTATGTATTTTTGGGGTACATTTTCTTCAACTTCTATTTGTGTTTGTATTTAAAGGTTTTTCACCTGTTACTGGCCTTGATGACTTTCAAAATAAAAGAAAGAAAAGAAAGAAAGCTGAATCTTGGCCATTGAGTGAATTCCAGTCCAATCTTCCGAAGCAAGCAGCCTTATCAAGTGGGGCAAGCTGCAGGTTAAACCTCACAAGAGTGAGAAGCACTTGACAGTGAAAAACCGCCAGTGAAGACTGGAACAGAGAATCCTGTACAGCAACCGGCCAGGCCTGGAAGTCCAGAGGCCTGGTAACACACTGAACATCACCTTACCCAATCCTGCTGGAAAAGAAGATGGCTGACTCAAAGTCATTGGAGCAGCTTAAAGCCAATAGGACATCTACGAAGCGGCAATTCTCCCAGCTGGCCCACAACATTGTCCGGATGCATGCCATAATGCCAGAAGAGGAGCTCAGAGACAAAAAACTCATAATTGAGGCCAACAAAGTCATGGAAGCCAATGATGATGTGGAGGCTCAGTACCTTGCAGAGGGGGAGCTGGATGCGGACCCTGAAGAAGTTCCCAGGTTGAGCGACCAGCAAAAGACCAATATTGGGAAAACTGCAAGTGAGTGTGAGATGAAACTGAAAGAGCTGAAGGACCTCATCCAGAAAATACTCTGGGCCAACTTTGGAGAAGAGGAACTAACAATGGCAGTAAAGGCTGCAGAGGAGAAAGTACAGAGTGTGACGTCCTTTAAACCTGGCGGAAATAAAGAGGCTTTCGACTTCATGTTCGACTACATGGAAAGACTGGTCAAGAGGGCAAAGGAGCTGCACACACAGTGGAAGTGTTGGGCCCCTCCTACTGAGCAGAAAGACTTCCAGCTGCGCGTGCGAGGGCTTGAGCAGATCATTCCCAAGTTAATGTCCAGAAAAGCAGAGTTCATTGAAGCAAAAGCTAAAGAAGATGCTGAAAGAGTTGTGAGTGCAGCTTCCATCAGCTACCCAACATCAGCCATTAGACTGAAGCCAACCTCCCTCCCCAAGTTCACTGGCATCAGGAGAGACTTTCATCGTTGGAAAAGAGACTGGGAGGCCCTTCAGAGGCAAGGAGAACCCACTGGGTCAAAGGATGTCAAAAAGTTCCAGCTTCTTGACAGTTTGGATGAGAAAATAATGAGAGATCTTCGATTTATGACCTACAACACAGCAGATCTTTCGTGTCCTGGAGAACATGTTTGGAAGCCAAACTGCAATTGCCATTGAGATAGCTGAGGAGCTCCAGAGACTTCCAGCTGTCAAAAGTCACCAGCCCAAGAAAATTGTTGAGCTCATCCAAGCTGTTGAGAAAGCCCTTGAAGACCTGAGTGACCTTGGTGACACTGGCGCTCTGGTGACAAAGTCAATTGAAAGCAAGCTTCCTGATGCATTAAAGAAAGAGTGGCTTCTCTATGCAGCTGAGAGGACCAGTGCTGAACCAGAGAAGCACTTTGACAGTCTTCTGGCCTTCCTCAAGACTCAAGAGAGCATCTATGAACAGCTGGACCAATTGAGGGATGAAGAGCTGCCAAGGAAAGAAATCTGATCTGAACAAAGGCAAGCCAGAACCAGAGCCTCAAACCAGTCGAGTTAGCTATCTCTCAGGATGTGTCGTCTGTGGGGACATCAAGCATAAGAAAAAGCTGTACTTCTGCAAAAAGTTCCGTGTGCTCAAGCTTACAGAGAAGAAGGATGCAGTACGAAAACTGGGAGCCTGCTGGAAATGTCTGGAGGTCCATGATGATGATAATCACTGCAAAACTTCATTCCTGTGCAAAAATCCTGAGTGTGAGGACAAGAGAGCCATAGACCACCACTACTATCTGTGTCCCAATGCTGAAGCATCCAGAGGCAGCACAGCCCAGAGGAGGAGCAAAGGCAGCGTAGTGGGAGGTGGCAACAAGAGAAATTACACCGAGGCCCAGGAAGAATTCTTCAGAAAGCTCTCACCTGAATTAGCCCAACAATGCCGGGACTCATTCTGCAACACAGCAGCAAGCACCTCCCATGTTGCAAAGAGTCACTCAAGTCTTCTGGCAGAGAGCGCCCTAGTGGAGTGGCCTGTCATCATGATGCTCTTGGAGGTAACAGCTAATGCTGGACAAAAGATTGGGACCCTGATTGACCTAGCTTCTGACACCAATTATATCACTCATGAGGCAGCAGGTCGGCTCAATCTCAGAAGTGAAGACATCATGCTTGTGGTCCATGGTGTAGGAGGCATGAAAGTCTTTGTCAAAACAAAGCGGTACCTTCTGAAAATCCGTGTCAGAACCTCAAAAGGCACCTTCAAGTCCCACCAGCTGGTTTGCTATGGCCTAGACAGCATCGCAGACATCCACAGACATGTGTCGGCCGAAAAACTGCAAGAGTTCTTCCCAGGCGTCCCACTCAGTGACCTGGTAAGGCCAAGAGAGATCCACCTCCTTGTAAGTCACAAGGAGGGTCAGCTGGCTCCGCAGAAAATCTGCACAGTGGGGGACTTTGTGCTGTGGGACGGACCAATGGGAAAGACAGTTGCTGGCACCCATCCTGAGTTGTTTGAGGAGGTCACTGTATCAGCCCACACATCGAGAACGCACTTCGCAAGGTCTATGAGAACTGCTGCTGTGAAGTATGAAGAACACACCTGTGTAGTCCCCATTCATCCTCCACAAAGCCAGCAAGCCCCAATTGCCGTCCAACCTCAGCAATCCAGTTGTGCAGCTACTACATCCAACTTCCTCGAGTGGTGGAAATGAGACAGTATTGGTGCTGGCTGTGTCCTGAGATGTGGGGGCTGTCGTTGTGGAAACTGTCAACCAGGCGGCAAGGAAATGACCCTCGCCGAAGAAAGGGAGCTGGAGGTGGTAAAGAGTGGCCTCACATACGTAGGTGCTGATGACCACAGTGAGAAGCCTCACTGGCACGCCAAGTATCCGTGGGTAGAAGATCCTGCCACATTACCAAGCAACAGGAGTGCAGTTGAGGCCACGTTCCTGAGGACGGAGAGGCAGTTGGCCAGGGAGCCAGAATGGAAGGCCGCCTATGCTGCTCAAGTTCACGAGATGGTCGAGCGCAGGGCCGCAATGAAGTTGTCGAAAGAGGTCCTTCATGCATGGACTGGTCCAGTGTGGTACATCAGCCACCTCATCGCACCCAACCCACACTCGTCACAACTCCGGTGAGACTGGTCTGGAACAGTAGTCAAAAGTGCAGAGGGGTGAGTCTCAATGATCTCCTGCTAAAGGGTCCTGACGTCCTCAACTCCATTTGTGCTGTGCTTCTCAAATTCCGGAGGGGAGGTTTTGCTGCTTTGGGAGACATAAAAAAATGTACAATTCAGTGTGGCTCGAAGACCAAGAGGTGCATTTGCATAGGTTCCTGTGGCATGACTCTGAAGAGGAGGAGCTGTGTGAATATGCAGTCACAAGAGTTAACATTGGAGACAAGCCAGCAGGTTGTATAGCTCAACTCGCCATGAGAGAGACAGCTAATCTTCCCCAGTTCAGCCATCTCGAGGAAGAATGTCGAGTGCTACAGGAAGACAGCTATGTTGATGACCTCTTGACCTCTCATGACAACTTGGGCCAGCTTAAAGTCATCACAGAAAATGTGGAGCAGATCCTGAAAGCAGGAGGGTTCGAGTTGAAGCCGTGGGTCTTCTCTGTTCAAAGTAGGAGGGCGTCTGTCGGAAAACAGGAACAGGTGGCTGCTCCAAAGACTGTGATCCTGCCGAATCAGCTCAAAGAGGAGGACAGCAAAGCTCTTGGCCTCGGCTACACCCTGGAGGATGACAAGCTTCATGTCATGGTTGGGATAAACTTCTCAAAGAGGAAGAGGAAAATGAGACTCAGCCAGGACCTTCAACTGGAGCAGGTGAGAGCTCAGACGCCAGACCCACTGACATGACAAGAGTTACTCAGCCAAGTTTCTGGACTGTATGACCCAATTGGTCTGACGACACCTGTAAAGCAGCCATTTTGGTTCGGAGAGCATTTCAGGAGGCCAAGCCCAAGTGTAGCACCATCAAAGACACTTGGGACCTTGCTCTATCAGAAAAGCTCAGAGAAGATGCCATCAGCCTCTTTGAAGAATACGCTCAGCTGAGCAAGGTCAAGTTTCATAGAGCCCTGACACCAGTGGGCACGCCGGCTGAACCTGATGCAATCACCTTCTCTGATGGCAGCGAGCATGCTTACGGTGCCGTCCTGTATCTGCGGTGGGCCTGTGACCAAGGTTCTACAGTGAGACTGGTGGAGTCTAAAGCTAAACTGACTCCACTAGACCACAAGGGGGAAGCAGTCAAGGCAGAGCTGTGTGGAGCAGTATTCGCCGCCCGCTTAAAGAAGTACTTTGGACAACATGGCTGAATTCAAGTCAAGCCATACCATTTGGTACCATTTGGTTGACAGCCAAACAGTCCTAGGTGCAATTCAGCGTGAGAGCTATGGCTTCCAGACCTTCTTCGACAGGATTGGAGAAATCCAAAGCAGCACGCAACTTCAGGATTGGTGGTGGATCCCTGGACCACTGAACATCGCTGATATCATCACTCGTGGGGCTGGCCCAAAAGATTTGGATGAAAATTCACCATGGCAGCAAGGACCAAAGTTCCTGAGTCTACCAGCTGATGAGTGGCCAATTAAGTCTGCAAAAGATGTATCAGCAACTGCCAGAGTGAGTGCTGGGAAGATGCAGAAGAAATCATTTGCTGCCACACTCACAAGAGCTCAGGTGAAGAAAGAGCCACCAGATCTGGAGCTTCGGAGGCCTCCTGCTGGTGCTGCTGTCCGAAACCTGGTGGATGAAGGACGTTTCAGCAACCTGACTCACCTGGTTAAGACGGTCGCCCAGGTTTGGAGGGCAGCAAAATGCTTTGCAAGTCAAAATAGGATCCTGGGAACTCCAAAGTGGGAGGCAGTTTCATCAGCTGGGGTCATCACTGTAACAGAGCGCCAAGATGCTTTAAGAGACCTTTTTCTTGCAGCACAAGAGGGCGTGACCTTCCCAACCACCACAATAGACCGGCTGGTAGTCTGCAAAGAGGAAGAAACCGGGCTGCTGGTTTGTGTTGACTGTGTTTGTCTTATTGACTCAAAACAACTTGAGCATCCATTAAAATAAAGAGTTTGATCATAAAACTGGAATTAGATGTAATTTATTCAGACTGAAATTGAATAGGTTACGAATACTAGAATAAATTAAGGTAACAATTTGCATGGATTTTTCTGAGTAGACTGAAAGTAAAATAAATAAGTTGACTGAAATGAAGTTATTTGACTACTTAATGAAGCTTAGTGAAAATTCAGTCAGGAAGACTATCTTCTTTGCGCATGCTTTCTAAGTCATAACCAATACCCTGCTATACTATGCTCCACTCCCATTCATCCTTTCATCCAATCACACTCTGCCACCTTCTCTCTCTTAACCAATCAGTCATCAGCTGTCATATTTAAAAGTGCTCTCTCTCTCCACTGTCATCCAGCTGTCATTCAGCCGTGAGTTCGTTCAGCCCACCTCCACCCCTTCACCACCTCAGCAGGATTCTGGCCATCCTCCATCTACCTCCAACCAAGTGTTACATCACAAAGCATCTCCCTCTTCACCACCACCAGTGTCTAGGCCCCGGGGGAAGTCTTCTCTACATCTGAAGCATCTAATCCATCTATCCGCTTCCTGAGATGATCTACTCCGTGGGGTCTAAGCGCCAAAGACTATTTTCTGTGCACAATAAATTTGTTCTCACTTCACACTTGTCTTCTCTCTTATTCTACTAGTCTATCCTGATTGAAATAGCACCAGTTGCTCCAACGTAATTAAGCTTGTAGATGACAAAACAAATCAAGTTGGTTGTATTAAACTAATTGAGTTGGTCGAACTATAAAAGTCTTCTGGAATTTACTCAATCATAACTGAGTTGGAATGACTTAAAAAGATCCATGCACAGTGTTACCCTAATTTTTTTAAGTTGAGCCAGGGTTTTATTTTTTAGAGTGTAGCCTTTATACGTAGCAAGGGTAACTGGACTTGATAGAGTCCATAGAGATAACCCTTGCTATGAATACCATGACCTGGATGACTGAGAATCTTCACAGACATTATGCTTTATAATTATAATAATAATTCATTTCTTTTTATTAGAGAAATTAACTGTAAGAACTGGACATTCCTACCGTGAGATGTCACTTTGAATGCATCAGTACAGTTGTCACGATGAAGTACGTGAGTTCAGTGAACAAGAAGACCTGTGTGGCTGCAGCACTTCAATAAATGCCACAAGAGTTCAGGACTTTGAGTTGTTCTGTATCTTAATGGATGTCAGGCAGACGTCACATTAACTTTAAAGACACACCCACATGGCTGTTAAACATAAACAAAGGTGTTTGTGGAGATGTGTGTGCGCACCTCAGCCAAGCGTGAGACACACACACCCGCACGCTTTTAACTTCAATGTTTACACTTTATTTCTGATAGAAAATATGTTCAAAGGACACTTTACTAATCCACACTCCTGTGTTGGGAAAAGACTGAACATAATTGAAAGTGTTTTGTGATTGTGGAGGTGTGTGTGCTTCTGCGACGTGCACGCACACACACACCAGAAGGGATACAACATCGGGACACATATTTGGCGCTCTTGGTGATGACCACATCCGGTCTCAGAACATGGAAAAACTGACCTTTTTTCATTTCTGTCTCGTACTGATTTTATTTTTTGTTATTACAAATAGAAAATGAAAATCAAAGCATTTTTAAAATTTCACATCTCCCCTTTTCACCATGACAAGAAAAAACGCCTTGTATTTCAATTTAAATTTTTGTATTTTAAAACGAAAATCAAATAATCACTCGTTTTTTATTTTTTAATACCCGTTTCAGAACGGAAAATCCAATTGCTAAAATATACACGGACCTAGTCCCATTATATTGGAGGTAATGGTAACTGGGTCATAATTTTTGAAAAGAGTCACTGGTTTTGAATTTTTGAAAATAATCTTTTTGGTTCTTTGAGCACTACAAGCCAAGTGCCATTAAACTGGAGAGAAATCTCTACAGCCGATATCTCCAAAGCTCTACAACTCACACCAAGACAATATAGATGGATATATCGCACTACAGGCCAGAGGGGGGGGGGGAAAGTATTGTAGGTGTTTGTCATTCAGCCTGCATTGTGTTGCAGTTTGTTTTAAAAGTGAACCCAGTCCCTTGTTTTGTATCTAACAGTCAGCCTATTTCATGATCTAAATCACCGATTGTTGGTGAAAAAGCCCCGTGTTGTTCGGCTGATCAAATA
>JAJHUR010130286.1:4041-19136 GCA_027495735.1 Lutjanus campechanus | reverse complement strand
AGAAAATGAATATAAAAATATAAAAATAAGTTAACAATAGGATATGTTAGAAGGATTATTGTAATAAAATATTAGAGAATAATAAAAACAATATTCAGGGCATATGGGATGTGTTAAATATTTATTATTATTATTATGGATGGACAACAAATAGGAATTACCCTGTGTGTTTAAGTGATAATGATAAAACTTTAAACCACATGAAAGATGAGGTTTGTGAGTGTTTTGTATTTCTGCTGTAAGTGTGGGACTGAGATTGGCAGAAGAAATCAATAATTCACCTTTAAGAGAAAAAGTGTGAAACTAACAGAAGAAATAACTGTAGATAAGAGGACGTATATAACAGGAGAATTTATAAATTTAAAAAAGAGCATTCAAAATCATTGATCAGCCTATATTAATGAATAAACATAAAGGTATATGAAGTATATGCATGTTTGTGCAGGCAGTGACAATAAATCAACATGGGTGGATGTTACATGTGGAGTCCCACAGGGGGCAGTGTTAGGCCCGTATATAAACAACACAAATACGTTGTCAGAAGTATTAAAATTTGTTTTATTTGTGGACGGAACCAATACTTTCTGTTCTGCAGCAGCTAATTATTAAATTCAGGGTGATGATCTTTGACTTTAACAATCCTTGAAGAACTCTTTCTTCAAAACAGAGTTCTTAATAGAACCTTCAATCTTACAAAGAACACTGGATGAACCCTTTCTTCAACACAGGGTTCTTTGAGAGCAGATTGTTCAGAAAGAACCATTTCTGGAACCCTCATTTCTAAGAGTGATTCTGTTACTTCCACTTGTTCTGACTCTACAGTCCCCCAGCCCCTCCCGCTCCTCCTCTGCCCCTCCCTGACTCACCTGGTTGCCATGGCGACCTCCCCTCCCCGTCACAATGCGTCCATCGGAGCGTCTCAGTGAAACCTGAGCAGGCGTGGCGGCTCGTGGTCACCTGAGCCGAGCGGCTGCTGAATGTTTGATGGAGGCTGTCAGAGATCCTCTCCGCCGCAGTCGGACCACCAACACCTGCACAGGTAGAGGACAGGTAGACGCCAACAGGCAGAGGACAGACAGAGGACAGGAGGACGCTCTGAGGCTTTGACAGGCAGGTACTGATCTTTAACTCTTTAACTTTCAGACTTTATTTTATTAACAGTTTTCTAACCTGTGTGACATCATCATGTGTCTCACCTTCGTCCAATAACAAACAGTGATGAAGTCACAGTGAACATTTTCTACCAAGTTTGAAGGATTTTTAATTGTTTCAAAATACTTTACGTACTTTAGTTTATCTAAAAATATAAAAATCATTCAACAGATACAAGGTTCTCATCTTCCACCTTCAGACTGTTTGTTTGTTTGTTTGTTTGTTTGTTTGTTTGTTTGTTTCGATGTAAACATTGTTCATGTTAACATTCAGCCGACACGTTTGTTCTCTTTGTGTCGTCATGAGAACTTAAAGTTCTGTGTGCTTGAACAGAACTTCAGATCAGCTGCTGAGTCGGTTCTTCATGTTCTTCCATGCAGGGAAACTAAAAGAATGAAGAGTCATCATATCACTACAGAACGTTCTGTGTTCTGCTTGGTGTCGGTTCTATTGAGGCGTGTGGGAGGAGCTCAGTAGAACACAACAACACGCTGTTTATTTGTTTATTTGCTGTTTGTTTCCAAACATCACGACTGACACTGTATGTTCTTTAAGCTTCAGTAGAACCGACAGTTAAGTCAGAGAACGTTCTGTAATGACCTTCTTCTTCAGTTTCCTTCTCAGTGATAGAACTGTTCTCCGTGTTCTTCATGTCTTATTACGTCTTTGTTGTCTTGTAACATCTTTTACATTATTTTTTGTCTTACTACAGTTTTTATGTTGTCTTTCGTCCTGTTAAGTCTTTTGTGTTGTTTTTTAACTTCTGACATCTTTTTCGTCTTGTTATGTCTTTTCCATCATTATTTGTTTTGTTACATCTCTTACACCGTCTCGTCCCGTCTGTCCTGTGTGATAAACTCTGATGGATCCTCCACTGAATCGTCTTTTCTGTGTCTTATTGTTTCATTCAGGTTAAATCAGTCTTGATGTCTGAAGGCGACAATGATGCAAAATAACAATAATCAATAATTCACCTCAGAGTCATTAAAACTAAAGTAACGAGTCTGTTTTGAGGAGAAGGAATAGAAAAAACAAATATTTGTATTCAAATGTAGAAAAATAAATACAAAGTAAAGTACAGATACCTGAAAACTCTACTGAAGTACAGAAACTAAGTATTTATACTTAGTTACTTCCCACAGATGCTGGGTACCCAAGAGTATCTTTTTTACAGACACGCCCACTTTATGCAGTTTCATTAAATGTCTGCTCTAAAAAAACGATGTATTCTGTTTTCATCTGTGATGATATTCGTCTCCATGGTAACGTTTCACTGCAGTAGGTGCTTCACCAGCTGTTCACTGTGTTTATGTGACAGATTCTCATGTTTATGAATTCTAGAAGTCGTATGTTCAGCGCTCAGTAAATAATTATGAAATAAACTGTCACATTGAATTTGTTTATTGTTTAAATTACCAAATGAATAAATGAATAAATAAATAAATAAATAAATAAATAAATAAATAAATAAATAAATAATGGATGATGAAATAATTTATTAAATGTTATTATGACAAAAATGACAAAAACAGAAACAAATGATGTTAATAGAAATAAAAATGAATCATTTATTGAATTAAATGAGTCTTTAAACCTCGTTATGTTTTTATTCAGCTTCCTGCTCTAGTGTTCATCAGGTTTGTCTCAGTCTGTGTGTGTCGCCCCCTGGTGGACGGTCAGAACTGTGTGTACCTGTGTGTACCTGTGTGCCCAGAGTTGTGACTGACAGGTGTCCCCCTGTGACAGGTGATGGTGTCAGGATGTCTGACGGGAGGCAGCGAACTTTGTCCACCTCTGGAGAGTCTCTGTATCAGGTCCTCGGTCTGGAGAAAGGCTGCAGCCATGACGACATCAAGAAGTCCTACAGGTAAGACACAGCCCCGCCCCCTCACCTGTACCAGGTGATCAGTCAGCTGATGGCGTGTCTGTTATTCCACCGCAGGAAGTGACTGTGTATGTTACTGTGGTGACAGGAAGCTGGCGTTGCGGTACCACCCCGATAAGAACCCGGACAACCCGGAGGCGGCGGAGAAGTTTAAGGAACTGAACGGCGCCCACGCCGTCCTGTCCGACCTGACCAAGAGGAACATCTACGACTCGTACGGCTCGCTGGGACTCTACGTCGCTCAGCAGTTCGGAGAGGACAATGTCAACACCTACTTCATGCTGTCTACCTGGTGGGCCAAGGTGGGCGGGGCTTACACTGCCTCTGTGTGTGTGTGAGAGAGAGAGACATTTAAATCAATGGTCCCCAACCTGAGGGTCCCGACCCCAACAGAGGGTCGTCAAAACTTCACAGGGCGGCCGCGATGTCTTTTAAAGGTTGTAAGAAAAGTTTTTAACTAAGCAGCAGGTCTTTATATCTGAATACAAATTACATTCTGGTAATTAGTAACTTAATCCATAAACATAAACATAAACAAAAGTTTAATCATCTGAATACTTTGGTTTTACTTTAAAATCAAACATTAAAAATGTTGCAGTTTCTAAAAAGTATTTTTACAGCTGGTTCTTATTTGTTTATGAAACTTCATGAATTTTTCCTTATTTTAAAATAAACATCAAATCAAAAATGTAATCAAGTAATCCTTGACAATGTAACTATAATCTAATTACACATTTTTCAAATGTAATCTGGGCTGATTATACTTATTTTTTGTAATCTGATTACATAATGCCAATAGGATATTTATAAAGCTACTGTATAAAGTGCAGTTACCTGTTCTCTCTGATTTCATTAGACACAGTCTTTACAGCGTCCGGACATTTTAACTTCAGCTGTGCTTCTTGTTCTCACTGAATTTGGCAAAAGTGGGTTCAGATACTCTGCTGCTCATAAACAGAACAAACTCCTGAAAAAATAAGAAGCTACATTCTCTTATTTCACTCAAACATTTTAAAAGGTTGTGCTTCTGTATTTGTAATTACATGATTTCTTTTTTCTTAAATATTTAAAGTTTATGTCTGTCTGTGTCACAGCTCTCTCAGTGAGACCACCTGTTCAAATAAAGAGTTAATAATAATAAATTCTTAAAAATCAAGAAAACATGAAAAAGCTAAAATGTTGTCAACTTAAAAACTTGTGTTCATAATGAAAGTAATTAGTTTCAGAACACTGAAAAATTACTTAGTATAAAAACAAGTTGAAGCATGCTAACATGCTAACAATGCTAACAGGTATAATCACCTTTATCTAATGTTAGCATGTTTGGATGCTAACATCAGCATGCTAACAATGCTAACATGCTACATGTTCATGTTTACTAGGTATAATATTCACCTTTATCTGACTTTGGTATATAAGAATGCTAACATCAGCATGCTAACAATGCTAACATGCTAACATGTTGATGATCTGATGGTTATTTTCATTGTTGGTTTTCCATCCAGTGTGAAGCATTTTATCTAAACTCTAAGAACCCTGGTGTGAACGTCTCATATGTTCTAAAGTGGTTCTAGTTCCTGATCCGGTGTCTCGTTCAGGGTCTGTTCGTGGTTTGTGGCGTCCTGACCGGCTGTTACTGCCTCTGCTGTCTCTGCTGCTGCTGTAACTGCTGCTGTGGAAAACTCAAGCCCACGCCTCCAGGTGAGGGGGCGGAGCCAGACTACGTGTCCCCCGACGACCTGGAGGAGGAGATACGCAACGACGCCGATAACGGTGAGATAACAGGAAGTCTGAGCTTTTACTTTGACAGTCACACAGGCGTGACAGCAGATATCAGGAACTCTGTTTACAATCAATTATGGATCAAATATTTTCTGTCATATCTGACACAGTATTGATCCCTTAATGATGATTGGAGCCAGACAGATACTCCTGGCCTATCACAGCATAAAAGTGCTGATATGAAAACTTTTGGGGGGACAGAATATAATGCAGATTGATTTTTTGATGATTCAGTGAAATCAAAACAAAATCAAAATGAAATCATGTAAAATTTAAAATGATTTGTTTTGTTCCTCCAGAGTCTTTTTACAGTGCAGTCTGTAACATTAAATTCCTTCATGAGCCTGCATGAGTTTGTTTGACCAGTTAGTCCCAAACACTGGGTCAGGACCCACAGGTGGGTCACAGGGGATTTGATTTGGGTCCCCAAATAAATAAAAGACTGTGGAATTTAATCTAGTTCACTTCAGTTCACTCCAGTTTAGTTTAGTTTAGTTTAGTTTAGTTTAGTTTAGTTTAGTTTAGTTAGTTGCCTGAAGCTGAATCTTTGTCTCTCTCTGCAGACGTGGACACTCCGATCATTCAGCAGCCGACAAACGCCAGCGAGAAAACTCAGCTGATCACTGACGGACGCCGCAGATACGGAGACACCTACACATGAAGGACACAGGACACAGGAAACAGGAAACGCATCACTGCGTCCATCGTCCACCTGAAACAGTCCGTTAACCACGAGACCAAACAAGCCTGGAGGTCAGATCACAAACTGTTCTAACAAACGTTCTCCTGTTCCTCCACAGTCACATGTGGGACAAAAGTATGTGGACAACCTGTCCAGATACTTTTAGTCCGACTCTGACTCTGATCAACAGGACGATTCATAAATACACATCAGAGGCTCCAGAACCCCCAAAATCATATTTTTTATCTCATACAGACACAATTTAAATCTGGTTTAACATGTTTGGGAGAAAAATATTTTGTATCTGGACCAAAATAAATTGTTTTGATCTTGTATGTGGACAATTCAAATAATCATGTTTTACGCTTCAGAGATTCACAAACTGTTCCTTTAATGATTCTATATGAGGGATAATGAACAGTTAGCAGGTCGTTATTCACAATAATGACCTGCTAACTGTACATTATCAAGCTTATTATACGGTTATTTACCAAAAAAATCAATAATTTGACATATAATATAAATTTAAGATTTATTTCTTTGCCCCTCCGGAGCAGTCTGTAGTCATAGCAACAGATATTAGAATGTTGTAGTTAATCAATCAGAATATTTTATTATTTATTAAAAACACGAGTGATTGTTTGAAGGATTCAGAATCAGGACGACACGTTCAAACCGTTCACACTCTCATCATATATATAAAGGTTTTAATTTAATATTTTGTAAACTAATAATCATGATTACTAACATTAATGTGGATGATGTCATTTGTTGTCACATGTGTTGATGTAAATAATGTTGTGGTTTGTTTCATGTTGATCGTGTTGATCTGACGCTGTATAAATGTGACGCTGCGTGTGAACTGAAGTCAGTTTGGAAAATAAAATCTGGTTTGTGACACAAACACCTGAGATGATGTCATGTGATGATGTCATCAGCTTTTTGTGAAAAACTGTAATATTTTTACTGCATGAGTTTGAGAATACTTGAGTACTTTTACTTCGGTGGGCTTTTGGAGTATTTGATGGTCCAGCAGGAGGCGCTCTGACCTCCTCAGCTCTGATTCTGTGGACTGTCCCTTTAACAAACCCCGTCCTGCTGCATCACCCTCCTCCCCCTCCCCCTCTGCTCTGTCATGCCTCCTCGTGACCTTTGACATATAAGGGCATGTCGGCACGGCAACGGCTGACGTGTGTCCGTCTAAAAACAGACTGAGTGTCCCCCCCTCACCCTGCTGTCCATCTGTCCGTCCAACACTGCAGCACTCTGCTCCCTCTGCTTCTGCTTCTTTATTTCTTTACTCTGTTTCATCTGTGGGACGCCTCCCTGTCCTGTCCTGTCCTGTCTTGTCCTCTGTGTGTGTCCCTCTGTGTCCCTCTGTGTCCCTCTGTGTCCCTCTGTGTCCCCTGGGGGCCCCTCAGCGGCAGCATCATGGACAGTCTGGAGAAGCAGCTCATCTGTCCCATCTGTCTGGAGATGTTCACCAAACCCGTCGTCATCCTGCCCTGCCAACACAACCTGTGCAGGAAGTGTGCCAACGATGTGTTCCAGGTGAGCACACACACACACACACACACACACACATCATCAATCAATCTGTTGATCATTTTCTCCACTAATCAATTAGTTGTTTGATCATTAAAATGTCTGAAAATGTTGACGACAGTTTAGATTAACATGAGCTTTTTAAATTTATCTCCATTCATATGTGGACGTCTTCACACAGTCCAACACAGAGCAGCCGCTGAGAGGACGTCAGACGTGTCAGACGTCCTCTCAGTCTTTACTGCAGGACAAGTACAAATACTCAAGTAAAAGTAAAAGTACTGATTCACCTGGTTTACTGCAGTAAAAGTGAAAAAGTTCTGAAATGTCCTCAGAGTATTAAAGTAAACAGTCGTCCTCTGAAGGACATTTCTGTTGTCTGTCTCTGAGTAAAGACAACTGAACCTTTTCTGTCTGTCTGTTTCTGATTCTCACGTCTGTTATGTTGTTTTTGACTTGTTTGTTTGTTTATTTGTTTTTGTCTTGGTTTGTGTTTTACATCTTTTCATTCATTTTTGTCTTGTTACATCTTTTACAAACTTTTTTTTTGTCTCGTTATGTGTTTTCATCTTTTTACATATTTTTTGTTGCATCTTTACATCGTCTCCGTCTCGTCTCCGTCTCATCCCGTCTGTCCTGTGTGATAAACTCTGATGGATCCTCCACTGAATCTTATTGTTTCATTCAGGTTGAAATCAGTCTTGATGTCTGAAGGCGGCGCACAATGATGCAAAATAACAATAATCAATAATCAATAATTCACCTCAGAGTCATTAAAACTATAAAGTAACGAGTCTGTTTATAAAATGTGAGGAGGAGAAAGTTCAGATATTTGTGATCAGATGAAGAAAAATAAAAACTCGAGTGAAGCACAGATACCTGAAAACTTTACTTCAGTACAGTAACTAAGTATTTTCTTTCATGTAGTTACTTCCTGCCTCTGGATCATAGAACATCTGTCCTGATGTGTCCTCCATCACTTCCTGTTTGATTCTGTTTCTTTATGCGTGTGTGTGTGTGTGTGTGTGTGTGTGTGTGTGACCAGTGCAGAGACTCATTAATGAAAATAAAATCAGGTTCACAGTTTGATTTGCTTTATTTTCACTAAGTGTGTCAGTTTGTTATAAACACGTTTACCTGCATGATGCCCCGCCCCCTGCAGGCATCCAATCCCTACCTGTCGACAAGAAGCGGCTCCACGGTGACGTCCGGCGGCCGTTTCCGCTGCCCGTCCTGCAGACATGAGGTGGTTCTGGATCGACACGGAGTGTACGGACTGCAGAGGAACCTGCTGGTGGAGAACATCATCGACATGTACAAGCAGGGAACCACCAGGTAACATCACACCTGTATACACCTGTACACATCTGTATATACACATCTGTATACACCTGTACACATCTGTACACACACCTACACACAGTGGAGTTTTCTTTGTGAAACTGCTGACTTTTATTTTGGTAGTTCTGATGACATCACACTGAGCAGCTGTGTCACACAGGTGGATCATGTGACATCAGAAACAGGCACTGATCTCAGATCTGTTCAGTCTGAACTTTAAAGGAGCAGTCTGCAGGATTTAGTGACATCTAGTGGTGAGTTTATAAAGTGCAAACACCTCATCTGGACCTTTAATGTTTGTTTTCAGTGTGTTGAAACTGTTTCCTGTTTCTGCTGAGTCACTTCAGTCTGGATTTCACAGCTGTGACGTGTCTCATGATCATGACAACGACAACAACAACAACAACAACAACAACAACAACAACAACAACATGTTTTCTCAGTCTTCAGTCTGTCCACTCTGAGGACTTTAAAACAGTCATACTGGTATTTAGTGGAATCAACTACAGCTGCAACAATTAATCAATTAAATGATTATTAAATCAATCACCAAATATTTTAATGATTGATTAATCAATATGAGTTGAGTCCAAAGTCCAAATTCTCTGATTTCAGCTTCTTAAATGTGAATATTTTCTGGTTTCTTTACTCGTCTCTGACTGTAAACTGAAGATCTTTGAGTTGTGGACAGAACAAGACATTTGAGGACGTCATCTTTTTATAAATCAAACCACTGATTGATTAATTGAAAAAGTAATCAACAGATAAATTGATGATGAAAATAATCATTATTGCAGCTCTAGAATCAACTAATCTTTTCTCATTAACTTAACAAAAATATACAAAATGAAGTTAATTAAAATGTCTTTTCAGAACTTGAGTTCTTCTAACTTAATCGTTTGAAATGTCGAGTTGAATGTTGATGGAAATCAAGTTTTTTTTGTGACTGAAAAGTTTCTGGTTCAACTCAACATCTGAAGCTTATGGAACATGTTTTCTACAGTACAGCTGAATATCAACTTTATTTGATGAGAAATGTTTGTTTGTTTGTTTGTTTGTTTGTTTGTTTGTTTGTTTGTTTGTTTTGAATCAAATGATCTCAACTTGTCTTTTCAGATTCAGTCAACTTAAAATCTTAATTCAGACGGAACAAGTTAAAACAAATAGTTTATTTTTACAGTGTGGTTTTCAGTGTGTATGAGGAAAACAAAACACCTGTCTGTCTCTCCTCACCTGTCTGTCTCTCCTCACCTGTCTGTCTCTCTCTTCCGATAGTTCCGATAGCTTAGGTTTAGCGTTTAGGTTCTGTTAGCTTACAATTAGCCTCCAGGATCTGTTAGGCTGGAGTTTTCCCTCTGCTCTCAGTGTTTGTGCTAAGCTAGGCTAACATGTGCTGGGCAGACAGAGATGAAAGTGATCTCCATGTGTGACTGTTGGTCAACAGGATGTTTACTGTGGCTCTGATGAAGGTGGCAGGTGTGTGTGTGTTAGCTGTTAGCGGTTAGCTGTGACACTCAGCATGGCTCTATTTTTAAATGTAGGTCAGTGAGACAGTAGCGCGAGTATTTCAGTTCTGTGGACGAGGACGAGCTGATAAACATGTTGAGGACAAACAGCACTTCAGCTGTCACCTCTCTGCTTTTTATGGAAGGAAAATATTTAATAATCATATAATTAAATACAGTGAAATATATATAAAAAGAGTTTGTCATATGTATCCTCTTAGATTACGTGTATAAATGTAAACAAATTTAAAATTTTAAATATATTTATTGTATGCATGCAAATATAAATTATATATAAATGCAACTGAAACAGACATGAAACATGTTAATTCATCCATAATTTTCAGCTGAAATTTCTTTCCACATTTCCATCTGTCTCCCTCCCTCCATCCCTCCACCTGTCTGTCTGTCTGTCCACCTGTCTGTGTGTCTGTGAGCAGCAGACCTGTCCCAGAGGTGAAGCAGGAGCAGCCGATGTGTGAGGATCATGAAGACGAGAGGATCAACATCTACTGCGTGACCTGCAGCGTCCCCACCTGTTCTCTCTGTAAAGTGTTTGGAGCTCATAAAGACTGTGAGGTCGCGCCGCTGGACCACGTCTACGAATCACAGAAGGTGTCTCACACCACGTCACTACAGACAGGTTTAAACCACAGACAGGTTTAAAGCACAGACAGGTTTACACCACAGACAGGTTTACACCACAGACAGGTTTAAACCACAGACAGGTTTACACAACAGAAAGTAAAACAGTCAGTCAGGTTCTCAGATCATCAGTGTGACTGTCTGACCACTAGAGGGCGTCCAGACACAGAGACAAGACACTGTGACTGCACAGAAATATGACAGCTGTTTTCTCTTTGTGTGTGTGTGTGTGTGTGTGTGTGTGTGTGCAGACGGAGCTGACTGACTGTGTGTCCATGTTAGTTGGGAACAATGAGAGGATTCAGGCCATCATCAGTCAGCTGGAGGAAACCTGCAGAGCCGTCGACGTGAGTTCATCAACACTTTATAACTTCAAAGTATCTGTAATGTATGTTTATAATGTTTATAATGTTTATAATGTTCATAATGTTTATAATGTTCATAATGTTCATAATGTTCATAATGTTTATAATATGACTGTATGAGCTGACAGGGTGTTTGTGTCTCTGCTACATGGTGACCAGACTGGGACTGTTCCAGTTTAAAACTGAGTGTCAGACAGATTTCTGTAAAACACTAAAATGTTTCTAACACTCAATACCAAATCAATTTTGTACAGTTCAACAGACCGCGAGGGTCTAAAGAGCAAACTGTGTCAGTCAGTGTCCATCACAGTTACAGGATGAAACACAGGGAGAACATTTACATGAGGAATTCAAGAGAATCATAAATATATTTTTATATGAGCTGGAGCACTTATTAGAAAATATCTTCTGCACCAACATGTTGTGTCTGTTGACTGGTGAGAGAAGATAAACGAGTGGTCGGTAAACAAGTTTCAGTTCTTGTTTTTTATCTGCATCATTCACAGATCAACACAACATCCTGACAGGCTGTAAACTTTACAAACTGAGTCTCTAAATCACCACAAACCACAAAACCAACTGTGATGGAGGCAGAGAAGGTTTGGGGTTGTTTTAGTCTCTGACGGGCTCAGATTGTTCTTGTTGGTGTCTGACAACATGATGGAAAGGATCAATACAGTCAGAGAGATTTTTTTTAAAGAGGAAGAAATGTTTGGTTTAACCAGAACCAGCTGATTTATTGATCTCAACAAACTCACCAGAATCATTTTGCATCATCGTCAGCTTCATCCAAACTTTACAGACACTAAATAAAACTCAACAAAAACGTCTTGGTTCGTCTTTAAACTGTCCCAACAATCACCAACTCTGATTGGTCCAAATAAATTCATGGAGCACCATGCACCAAAGTTAGTCATCGTGGGGAATCATGTGAAGCTCGCTGAAGATCTGTGCAGTGATGGAACTGGTTAATATGGAGGAAAGTCATCTGACAAGACAGATGTTTCTGTGGATAAACAGATGATCAGTGGAGACACGTGTGCACATTGTTTTATTACTGTGGAGTCGGTCTAGTTCAGTGTGTTATTGAAAATGAGTTTCACTTTGTGTTTTACTGCCTTTTTCACTGGGAGCTGCATGATACTTTGTTCAATAATAAAACATTTTGATCCTGTAAATATGGATGATGCACAAAGACTGAGACTGAGGAAATAAAACGTAGTGTCTGCTAAAGAACAGCAGAGGGCGCAATAACACAGACTAATACAGCAGTAACAAATGAGGAATTCTGGCATGAATTCATTAAATCAATACATATTACAAAAGAAAACATATCAGAAGACATAAAAATATATAAATTATTTATGTCTGTCACAGTTTATTTGAAATCTACTTCAAAAGTTTTTCTGAGAAACCGTAGAGTTGCTTTGCAATGCAGTGGTTTGATATCTTTAACTGTCACAGTGTTGATGGTTTTCAGAATAAAAGCTGCAAAAAGCCACAGTAACGACCTGATGAGCAGCAAACAGCTGACAGGGTTTACCTGGTTTACCTGAGGCTCACTTTGAGGACCGTGTGTGTTTTCAGGAGAACGGACGCAGACAGAAGTCGAAGGTGTGCGAGACGTTCGATCACCTGTTCGCTCTGCTGGAGGAGAAGAAAGGCGAGATGACTCTGAGGATCAACTCCGAGCAGGAGGAGAAACTCGGCTACATCAGAGGTCTGACGAGGAAGTACACGGAACACCTGGAGAACACCGCCAAGCTGCTGGAGAACGCCATCCAGACGCTGGATGAGTCTGAGATGGCTGTGTTCCTACAGGTGAACCTGAACGCACCGAGACGGTTTAAACTGATCCAGTTACTCTGGTTCAAACTGTACCTTGTGTTTCAGTTTAAAAAATAAGGGTTAGACATATTAATATTTCCTTTATTTTATTTATTGTTCTGTATTTAAAAGAACACAGTTCTTGTTTGCTTGGCTTAGAGGTGAAGTGTTAGCATGGTGTTAGCATGGAGCTACAATCATCACAACAACACAACAACAACATTAATAACTGTTGGGGGTTTCTAACCTGTCGTCTTTCCTCCCACAGACGACCAAACCTCTGCTACAGAAGTGAGTGTCTGTCTTTATTCTGTCCTTTGACAATCATCTCTCTGCAGTTTCAAAAGTTATTAAAGTGTTTGATGATTTGTGGTGGTCAGGATCGTGGCGGGCACCGACACGTCACACCTGGATAAAGTCCAACATGGTTACGAGAACATGGATCACTTCACGGCTAACTTCGATCCTCAGAGGAGGGCGCTGATGAACGTCGACTTCATCAAATGTAAGAAACAGAGTCAAGAAGTTTTCATCTCTCTGGCCAATCACAGACGAGACACTGAAATTATACACATTTATGATTGGCGCATGTAGCTCCCCTCACAGCACTGTGTTGTCTCATCAGTTGATGAAGACGATGATGACGATGAGGATGAAGTGATGGAGGTCAGAGGGACGACAGCAGGAAGTCGAGCTGAGCAGCAGCCACATGCTGCAGGACTCTCAGCCAATCAGCAGCCTCCTCCGGCTCCTGTCCAGCCTGCAGGTGTTCAGCCCTCAGCTCCGCCCCCTCAGAGACCCCCAGAGGCTCCGCCCAGCGCCGCCACCAGCACCACCACTGCACAGACAAAAAGCCCCACCTCCTCATCAACCAACCAGCCCCCGCCCACTCTGCCCCTCCCCACAGCCAGCTCCGCCCCTCAGGTATGACATCACATGCTGCATTCATTACTGACCAAGCTGCCTAAGAACTATAACTGTAACTATAACTTTAACTGTAACTATATTTATATCTGTAAAAGTAACTGTAACTATATTTATATCTGTAACTGTAACTGTAACTATATTTATATCTGTAACTATAACTGTAACTATCTATAACAGGCCAACCAGCTACTGATTAAATGTTTTATTAAATGTAGACGTCTGACAGAAAGCTCAGACACATTCTCATGAAAAATATATTTTAAAACTTTGGTGATTTATGACCACATTTTTACGCCTGTTATCTTTAGATTTAGTTAATTTTAGATTTTGAAAAGTTTTAACATTTTCACTTGTTTGAAGTTGTGAATTCTCCTCTGGGACATCGAGCAAGTTTGGAAATTATAAATGTTTTTAAAATGATATATTTGAGATTCATTTTCAGAAATTAAATTAACATAATCGTTTCCCTTCTTCTTCTTCTTCAGTCTGATCAGCAGGACGAGTCGGAGGACAAAGATGGACCCAAACACGTCTTCTCCTTCAGCTGGCTCAACCAGAAATAAACCAGTAAAACCAGTGACACCTGTCAGATTTCACTTATTTCTATGATCTGATTTTAATGTTGATTACTGCAGAAACATTCAGTGTGTTTGTCTTCATCATTTCATTTTTATTATTGATCCTTCCATCAGTCTTGTATCCTATAAAATGACATTTTATGAAAGTTAGAATTTGTTCTGAAACGTCTTCCTGTTGTTTGTTCCTCCCATTAAAAATGTTTTCTGTTGAATAAATTATTGTTTTATTATGACACTGATGTTCTGTTTTCTTCCAACTGTCTGCTTTAAAGGGACGATCCACCCAAAATGACACCAGACTATTCAAATACATAAGCTACACACATACATATATACACAGGATTTAGGGTTTGGTTTGGGTTACAGGGCCCCTCAGGATGTTATAACAGCATATGTCATGTTATAACAGTATCTGTCTTCATGTCTGTCTAATGATATTTGATGTGTAATGACTCAGTTTGTCCTGCAGGAGGCGCTGTTGGTGTTTATTTTAAAAAAGCTCCAGATGGACAGCTGACATTTAAGGGACATTCTGCTGAAAATCTGAAAGTATCAAACAGCTGTTGGAGTCTGAACAAGTTTGATTGATTTTATTGATAAACTGATGTTCTTCTGTTCATCTTTATATTAATTATCAATCCCTTTATGTTCATGATTAAAAAAAAAACATGCAACAGGAATCCATCTGGCCTCTATCATTTGAGATTATTTTAATATTTGAAGCTTTGATCAGACAGGAAGGACTGACAACTGTTTATCAAAATAAAAGCCTCTGTGTGCGAGAGAGAGAGAGAGAGAGAGAGAGAGAGAGAGAGAGAGAGAGAGAGAGAGAGAGAGAGAGAGATGTACACATCTTTATGA